>JAVQJL010007592.1:0-19347 GCA_036024295.1 Nannoperca obscura
TTTTTTATTTTTTTATTTTAGTGTTGATATAAATTGTGGTGAGAGAGAGAGAGAGAGAGAGAGAGAGAGAGAGAGAGAGAGAGAGAGAGAGAGAGAGAGAAAGATGATGAGATGATGAAATGATGAATGGAGTTCAAAAAAGATCCACAGTCAGACTCATAGCACAGGCTCTGCAATTACATAGTCAGAGTCTTAAACCCCTCAGCCAGCAGGGCATATTTCAGAGCAGTATTTTTCAATCAAAACCACATGAAACCAGCTGCAGTGTGAACTGATCCTGTACTCAAAGCCAGGATCAGACCACCAGAGGGCAATGGTGTCACACTGTGCTTAGAAATTCATGTCACATTTGTGTTTCATGGAAAAATAATGGATTTGTTTCAAGAAGAAACACAGTGACAACAGCACTGGAGCTCCTGGTGGGCAAGGTGCAGTTGGCTTTGAAATATACAGTAGCAACAATCAGATAAAGGGAAAGAAATACATTTGAAAACCCAAATAGGTAAATATATGTATTGGTGTGAGGGTAATGTGACAACCCTTTTAATGTGGTTGGGTCTCGCCTGACTGCTCACCTGAAAGTTCCAATTTAATTTATCACTGTTATGAGTAATCACTGAGTGAAGCTGCTTATGAGTTGTTTCATGTTTAATTTATTTAGCAGCACCAGAGAGCTACACTTAGCAATTTAGTGCTATCAGAGGGACCTCACTGGCGGAGTATCAACGAGTACGGTATAACCTCTCTTTGCAAATTTGGAATAGTGTTGGTTACCACATCGTAGCGAACGATCCAAGAAACGTTCACCGGGGGCCATGAGGAGGTCTGATATGTTCAGATGCTCCACAAACTGGCTGGTGCAGTGGCATCCAAGCATGAAAGAGTGTGTGAGAGTGGAAGTGGTGGGCTGTGACAGATTAGGGAGAGATGATCCCTGCTTATTACAATGTCTCTGCCAATTACATAGACAGGCTTTAGACGAGTGATCCTCAAATCTGGTCCTTGGGCTCTGCAGCACTGCTGGATTTTTATGTCAGGTAGTTAATTGCACTCCCCCGTGGTTGTGAGTCTGAAACGGTCCTTGGTCACGCAGCTAGAATGAAAACTACCTGGAAGAACCAGCAGCACTCTGGACCCTGAGGACTTTGGAGAGCCACTTGGACTCTTCACCTGCTAAAGTGGCAAATGTGGCACATGGCCCAGTTTCATGGTAGTTACTCAAAAGGAAGCCGTGAGCAGAAGTCTTTTTATTTAAGTGGTTTTAACTTCTCAATATTAAGAAGATGCAGTAATTAAAAAAGTTAAAGCTTTTTATTATAGGAGGGTAAGTAAACAATTCATTTAAAAATATTAATAATGACTTGTATTGACAAACCCACAGTCCCTCTGCAGAGACTCTCAGCTCAATCAAGTGTTTCAGTATCTTTCAGTTTACTGTTTTGGTTTTGGTTCACCCTCACCGCTCTCATCAGTGTAGTTTTCAGTCACAGCAAGCAGTAGTTTTTAGCAAACAAATCCTTAAAAATGGACTGTATGCTACCTACCCAGCACCCAACGACAGACACACAAATTAGCAACTAGCTGGTGAACATAATGGACATTTCCCTAATAAATTGGTGAATATCAAAAACAGAGTTAAAAGGAGAATGAGAATCGGACTTATATTCATCAGGTGGCCAGAGAACGGACTCCAAATTAATATAAATGTTGCTCTGTGTCTGCTGGATGTGAAAATAAAAAGCAGTTTGCTACCAAAATCACCATATAAACTTAAAAGGTGACGATATGTTAATGTTGTTTACAGTTTTCTGCTGCCTCCAAGGTGCCAAAAAAAATCATCAACCTGTTATTGCAGGTTTAAGATTTGAATAACTAAGAGCTAACAATAACATCCCACATTAAATGGCAAACTTCATCAAGCTGCTCCCTTTCATCCAGGAAATGTGCAAAAAACCCTTTTGTAGCCAATCACCTGTCTCCATGGAGACCCTGGGCCGATGGGAGGAGCCACCTGGCAGGGAAGCCATCTGTGGATAATAAAAAAAGCAGCCAATAGAGAAATGAAACAGAGGAATGGAGTGCCCTGAGGCTAAAACACAGTCCCGAATCTCCCTTACTGAGATGAAGCTGAAACTCACTCCAGGAGAGTGAGCGGGAGATCGGCGGAAATAGAAACAATAATGTGTGTGTGTGTGTGGGTGGGTGTGTTTGTGAGAGGATAACGAGTTGAAGTGAGTGCTGCTCTGTAATAGATGTGTCTTGTGGTTGCTGAAGTTAGTTAGGAGGAAAAACAAAATGAAATTTTGATTTGAATATATTCACCTTATTTCTTGCCCCATGATACCTTCTATGAAATATGAGGGCAACTTCTGGTTATTACTTTCACTGCTGCCTGAGCGAGTTAGCGGTATGTTACAACACAGTTATCTTCCCTTTTCTTAGAGATTTTGGGGAAATAAATGATGGAGGGACACATCCTGTCACACCTTTGCCTTCAACTACTGAAGGATAGGAGGACAACCTGAACAAGTGGTCTCCGGTGACATACAGTGGCATATTTAAATACTTTATTGATTTTTTTGTGATTTTTTCAATTCATAACTGGGATGCAATTATGAATAGGAAAAAACTTTGAGGCGTATTATTAGTACTTTCATAGTAATAAAGTCCAGCATATTTTATTAAAGGAGATGGAACAAAACCATGTCAGTCTCAAAGCAGACATGGAGCCAGTCAATGCCTATAGTCCTCATCACCGCATCACTTAGCCAGTGCTAAGCTAACTTAGTTTGTAACTGCTATCTGAGGCCACTTCTTTAGATCCCCCTCCCATTCCTTGCTAGTTTCTTGCAGTTTTTGCTTTCTTGTCAAGAGTTAGATGAGAAGATTGACACCACTGTGGTATCAGTCTTCTCATCTCATTCTTGATAGGAAAGGAGAATAAGCGTTTTTCCCAACATATCAAACTTTTCCTTTAAGGTGTGATAGGCTGTTTTCCCATGTCATTTATTTTCTTAAAACAGAAAGGAAAAAGACAAGGGAAGACACCTGTAACATACTTCAGTGAAAGGAATAACGTCAAAGTCAGACTCATAATTCACGTAAGCTAAACAAAAAGGTGAATACAATAAAGATAAAAGCAGAAGACTCAACATGTGGTTTCGTCATGTAGTCTGATGACAGAACACAACGCTGCACTAGCCAAGGTCCCAGAACTGGATGACTATACACCCTCCACAGCATCTGGCATAATTTGATGCACATAGTTAAACCCATTGTCTATTGTATCTGACAGAATATGCTGTGGACTGCTGAATAGGCCGTTTCAAGCCAGAGGATTTGGTTGTCCTTTTAGCCTCCAATTGTTGGTACACTGTGTTTTTAAAATGCTGAGCGGGCTGTTTGAAGCCAGTGGGGTCAGCTGTCCCATTAGCCAGTGATATTACAAAAACACTCATTAAGTTTTTATGTTCTTTTGGGCCCTGCTCTCCTCTCTCAAAGGCAAGTGATAAGAGAATTTACTGATGCTACCATTTATGTCTGCTTCTAACAGGAGAGGCTGCTTTCTCAAGGTTGGAAAAGGTCAGGATTGATGGAGGGCTTTGATTATTCTACCGCAGAGAAATCTGAGCTTCACAAAAAAATAAAAACCAAAAAACATGAGAAACTCACATAAATGTGTTTGCGGTTTCACAATGAGGAAAGAGATGTGTTTTTATTTCATCATGATTTGGTGAAATCAGGTGAAATGGGAGTTCAGCTTGTGCTGAAAATGGCACATAGGGAGAACAACAGACACGTGGACACAGACCTGTAAGGTTCAAAAGACACCCAAAGTGCCACTTTACTTAAATTTTCAAAGTTACAAATAAAAGTTCACTTAGTTGACATGGTGAAGATTTCAATTTTCAATCACTGAACATATCCAATGTTGGGAGGCAGAACAGAGCCTCTTTTCTGCTCGCCCGGCTTCATGTGTCCTCCCAGCTCAGGAGCAGCTTCTTCCTCTAGTGTCTATGCACAGTCAAACAGCCTCAGCAGCTCTACTGACCAATTAGTAAAAGAAAAGCTGGCTGATTTGGACTGTAGGCATTGCAGTTCACTTTTCTACACTGCTATCGCTCTGCAATGCAACTTTCTACCTCCTGAGATTGGGAGAAAAACCAAAAAGACACTAGACAGCATCAACATAGCAACAACGTATTGTAGCAGCCAAATAGGCATCACTTTCTGTTTGAGATGCATAGAGCTAGACCTGGCCAGGTAAATCTCTCTTTTACAGAAACACGATGAGAAACATGCAACAACAACGACGATACATCATTAATCTCATTGCTTCCTGGGCTTTCTGGGACATTCAAGATCAACGATTACATAATTTACAATCCTCCATGAAATAACAGAGAGAGAGAGAGAGAGAGAGAGAGAGAGAGAGAGAGAGAGGGAGCATCTCAGAGCCTGGGAACGTGTTGTGGAAACATCTCTGAACACTGGAAAGAGTCCGACGGTGGAACAAAGGACATGATGGAACCGCTGATGGAAATACGAGGAAGGTAATCCACAATCTGGGCTTCCTGGAGGAAACATATTTACATCCAGTACATCAGCTAATGTATCTGGGCTCACAGACTGACCAGAGACATGGACATACAGAGATAAGAGAGAGGGACAGAATGAGAGAAGGAGATGGAGGGAGTACTTGAGAAAATAGAGAAGTGAGTCCATGTTAGCAGAGGTTAACAATTGCAGGTTTGGGGGAAGGAAGAAGCAGAAAGTGGACAACTGGAGCTGAATTCTAACGGGGTCTTGACAGTTGTTGTTGAAATCTAATAGGCTCTTTTTTTCTGTCCAAGGAAAGAGCAAACACTTGAAAAGAGAGATATAGATAAGGGACAGGGATTACAAGAACAAGTTCAGGAGCCAAGAGATGAACTGCTGCCAGAGTAACTGGAGGAGGAGACACTGGAATGGCTTCACATCTGTGCTGAGTTAACGGAGATTCCTGGTCGGCTGATGGCAGAATAAAATGGAGCAGAGCTACCAAACGTAGCCGATCTCGTCATCCTTATCGTCTTCCTCGTCCTCGTCGTCCTCGATGGCCCCTCGGGGGTGAATCCGGCCCCGTCTTTTCTTCTGCCGGCTCCGTCCGCTCTGTGATGGCTCCTCTTCCTGCTCGTCGAGGAGAATGACTGCACCGCCGCTGCCAAAATCCCCCGATGTCTCCTGGTCCTCATCTGTGGGGAGATTCACAAACACAGACAACCAGACAGGTTAGAGGCACAGAAAGATCTCTGTGTTTAGCTTAGTACTCTGAACAAACTTAGTGAATTCATATTAATAATTCTAAAAACAATTATGACCCCTGTGTAAACATGCGTGTGCTGTGACTTAGTTAAATGCTACTTAGACATGTAATTAGTAATGTAAAGCATGTTACAGTGCTACATTGGTCATGTAATATGTAATCGTGCACTCGGCAAACAAGCTAGCCATTCTGCTGAAATTAGTTATTGGCTCTAGGGATCGGTCCACTTTGGTCTAGACTGAAATATCTCAACAACTATTGGATGGATTAAGATAACATTTGCTAAAGACATTCATGGTCCCTAGAGGATAAATCATAATGATTTTGGTGACCCTCTGACTTTGACGATCCCCTCACTTGTCGTCTAGTGATAACAACATAATATATATATATATATATATATATATTCTGTCCCTCTCCAAAGAATAAATGGCAGCACAGAAGAATAGAAGAAGAAGTAGAAGACTTGAACCTCCTGTCCATCAATCCTTCACACCTCCTCACCTACATCAAGTTACACCTACATTAACAAACATCTGCAGCTGCTGCATTGCTACCTGTTTGTTTTATGCAAGGCCTAATGGAAGAAGTCCAGGCTGCACCAGCCCAAGGCCACTCAGTCAGAGATAGCTGAGCTTGTTAGACTGGAGACAAAGCACTGCTGTTGCTGTGTGTGTGTGTGTGTGTGTGTGTGTGTGTGTGTGGTGGCTGTAGAGACACCTCATCAATATTGGAAGCTGCAATTACTGGCTTTGGACTAGACTGGCATTCGAGTGAGCCATAATCTGTGATTGTGAGTTGGCTGTTTGATTGGCAATCAGTATGTCTGCCTGGATTCTTTCTTGCTAATTGTTGCTCTTTTTTCCCACAGTGAAATCCCTTGGTCATTGATTTGCAGCAAAGTGGTTCTATTGGCTTTTTGACCATTCTGTTTGAATTTCCACTGCTGGCTTGTTAACTGTGACTTTGACATATCAAAGCACTTAATTATATATATTCTTTGTCTAAATGCATCTTTTTGGATGCCAAAATCAGCCGGCAGTTCAAGTGTTTATTCTCTTTCAAAAGGTGCAACCCAGTCACTGCTACAAATTCATGTATGTAACAAATCTTTTGAAACTGCTCTCTGCTGACAAGTGTGACAGATTGTCCTACTTGACTTGCAAGGCGCCGGTGTTTTATCAAAGCTACATGAGCAGAATATCAGACACAGATAGAATCAAACATATGACTGATAGTAAACCAGCCAGACATGCCTAATGTTGTCCATTTCTAAACGATCACTGATGCGTAGATACCAATAAAGATAAAGACAGACAGGGAGGGAGACTGAGCAAAGAAATAGAACAAAGTTGGAAATGTGATGCTCTCCATGTTTTAACAGTATGCTATGTTTTAAAGAGAAGTTCTACAGTCTCTCTTGTGTGTAGCTGCACCAGATTAGAAAAGGAGAGAAAAGACAGATGTTCAACCTCCACCTGGATCAAAGCAGTTACTCTGAAAGACGTAGGAGCCAATGAGGGCAAACACAACCAAATCCCTTGTTTAGCTCTAAGTCAGTATGTGTGGATGTGTGTTTGTATGTTGGTGAGCTGTGTGTGTGTGTGTGTGTGTGTGTGTTTGTGTTGTGGTCTTACCGCAGTTGGGGTTGCCTTGTTTTCTGGAGCCAGCAATCTCATTTCCATATTTGTCCACACACCAACACTGGCCAGTGCTGCTGTGACACTGGGTTGGTTTGAAGTAGCCCTCCTCCGTACAACGAGGAATATAAGAGCCTAAAGATGGTGAAAGGTGGGAGGAGGGGATGTTGGATGAAAGTAAGCAGACAGTGAGAGGGTTGAGAACATTAAACTGACAATAATAGAGGGTAGAATCTAATCCGTCCTCAGCAGACGTTGCATGTCCTGTAGTTGTGACTGAAGTTCTTGTGTATTCACACAGGGAGATCAACAATCAATTACTGCTGTGAAGGTTGCAGGAGAACAACCATACATCCTGCTTAAAGGGAAGCAGTCACTTTCAATAACACACACACACACACACACACACACACCTAAACACACACCTAATTCTGTTACCTTCATTTGACCCAGTCCAAGCTCATTTTTCAAGCTGTTTTGTTTTGGGCTGGAACACTGAGCGATCTGCCCGGTGGCGACAGATGACATGTGTACAAAAGTCAGGATGTGCTTTGTTTGTGTGTGTTTGTGTGTGTGTGTGTGTGTATTTAATGCTGCTGTTTTCTTGTGTGTTTGTGCATTTGTTAGCATTAAAGGTGGCCAAGTTAGTTTCTTAGACAGTGACTGACAGCTGTCAATCATCCAGACTGACCTATGAGGCTCTTCTTTCGACTTTGATTCTGGATCCTGCTCTTCTCCGTTTGGCAAGGCAGTCCTACAACCAGAGAACATGCAAAGTAGTTGAATTAATAGGGCTTGTTGAGTCTTACATTCTGTAGTTACACTTCTTAGGCTACTCGAACATCTTATTGATCTCCTCTATTGGTCACCCTTTATTCACATTCCTCTGTGCATCCTCTTAAATATCCTCACATCTATTACTGATTTTCAGTCTCTGCCTGAAATTATTCAGTATCCTCCTCAATCCATCCACTTGAATTAAAAAACTCTTAATTTTCTTTTTTCATCATCAGGTTCCAGCAATCAGTTTCTCATTCAACCCCCCCTCCTCACCTTTAGGCTTCTGGAAGCAGTAACACCACTCGTTGTTAGAGAGCTTGCCGTCCTTGAAGGAGTCACAGGAGTTGAAGAGGGGCTTCATGCACAGCTCATACTTGTCCAGGTAGATGGCACTCAGCTCTGATTGGTCCAGCAGGAGGTCAAAGTTCATGTCTAGTTTGTTGAACATCCAGCCAAGTGAGTCCTTACAGATGGGCAAGATGCTAGTGTCAAAGTCTAGATGGGAAAAGAGACAGAGAGGAAAAAATAAAGAAAAGAAAATTGTTGAAGTGAGTGTTGAAAGTGCAGAACATGTCCGAGTCACTTACATTTTAATATTTTTCAAATAGCACGCTGAGATTTGTAAGTGTGTGTGTGTGTGTGTGTGTGTGTGTGTGTGTGTGTGTGTGTGTGCGTGCGCCGGCAGAGCTGAGATGTGCTAAGACATGTTGACATTACAGAAAACAGAACAGGGTCGGCGTCAACATCACTGCCAGCCCTCATGGGGACTAAGAGAAAACGGCCGCGTACACAAATAAACACACGGATACGCACACACTCGCACACTTACATACGGCGCGCGGGGGGGGGATGTACTCACGTCCAGTGGCGGAGTCGAAGCTGTCAGAGGATTTGAGGTCTCTGTTGGCGTCGAGGTGGAGAACTCCGAACCAGTCCTTCAGTCTGGCAGCCAGACTGTGGAGCTCTGTGTCAGAGCAGGCTACACACACACACACACACACACACACACACACACACACACACAAAAACAAAATAATAAGAGGGGAAGCTGTCAATCTACTGTTGTCATCACAGGAAAAAAATAAAAATTCTTGCTCCTTATCAAACGTTCATTTCATTTCTGCTGTGTACTTTTCTCTCTGTGTTGTTTCTTTTCTTTTTCTCATCCAACTCTTCTCCTTGAGTAAACACAGTGGAGTGATAACACATACTGAACTGCTGCTATCTCTTGACAGTTACCATAGGAACCCAATCTGACATGCACACACACACACACACATACAGTACACCCAATGGAGTTTCCTCGTCTGCTGTCATCTCAACCCGTTCACCAGTTAGTGTTCTTGCTCAAATCAATAATTTTATCCTTGTGGGAAACTCAGACACTCAGTCACACACGCATGCACGCACACACACAAACTCACACACACACACACACACACACACACACACACGCACAAGCAATGGACAAAAGTCTGATTGAAATCCCAAATGTCATCTTGCCCTCAAAGGAAAAAGAAACGGATGTCTTGCAGTGAGAGGCCACTTGCATTTTATCCACGTTGGTGATAAATCTGTTTTTATGCACGATCACACTCCTCTGCACAACAAAAAAGAAAGCTGATCCAACACTGCAAACTGATGCTACTCTCCATGGTACTACCCAAAGAGAGTCCAAACTGAACAATATATTTAGGTAATGAAACCCCTTATTAAAAGTATGAACCAGCCTCGGTTGCTGCCTATCAAATCCCTCTTTCCTTCGGCCCCATGGGACTGACAGGGTCTACCTGCAATTCAAGCAGACCTCTGCCTCTCGCTGTCCGTCTCTGCGTCTCTGACTGTCAATCTCCGTCTTCCTTTCTCTTTCTCCCATGAGTGTGATTGACATTTTGTTTTTCCCATTCTGTTTCTTTTGAGAGCTTGATAAATGTGCCTGAAGGACAAGAGCCAGTCTCCACCTCCTCCTGAGCCCTCCAAGCCCAACGCTCCGTCTTTGTCTTGGTTGATAGAAAATGCAGAAGGTTCTTAACATTCCTGTGGCACTCTTATTTCAGAATTGAGGCAGTTTGCTGCGAAACATGCAAGGGTTTTGAGGGTTCAAAGAGTCACGTCTAAATACAAATCACAAGGATTTAATCTTGAAAATGACTTCTTATTCTTGGATATAATGTTGGAAATCACAAAAGATAGAAAATCCATTGTTATTCACATGCAAATACTCTGAATCCTACAGACACATCAGGCAGAGAGAAAGATAATCTCAACCAAAGTCTGTCTCTCCCTCTCTCACACACAGTTACACACAGGTATTTACTCTAATAGAGTAGAGAGAACAGAGCGGATTGGTCCCTGTGTGAAGACCTGGATCACACTTTGTTGTCAGTGGATAAAGACGTCTGCAGCGTGAGATCAAAGGAGGTGCACACACACTCACATGTCACACACACACGCACACACACACACACGCCACAGAGCCAGTATGAGATTTTAATCAGGTATTTCCATGCTATACTAAGAGATGTTGCCACCTCTTTTCTTGGAAGAGTTTTTTTTTTTTTGGTCGAGTCATTCTGTTGCCAAACCATGTCCTGCATTCCGGCATGGATGCAAACACATACATACATACACACACACACACACACACACACACACTCAGACACACACAAGTATTTTATAGTTATAGTTTGTGGTAGTGTGTCATTATTACAGCTGCTATAAAACAGAGGACGCCCCAGGTAACAGACTAGATGTGTGGAGAGGACAAATAACATTTATCTGGCTGGCTATCCGTGTGACATTACCTCTGGAATCCCAAGGTGGTCTCTCTCTCTTTCTCTCTCTCTCTCTCTCTCTGTGTGTGAGTGTGTTTGATATAACCCTTCAGGACTAGACAGATAACATTTCAGAGTGCTCTTCATTTCCACGGTCTGGAGCAGAGAAAGCGAGAGCAAAATAGCAACAGCTAGACATTACCTGTCTTCAATTAGAATTCTTCCTCTGGCAGAAGTGGAGTCTGCAGCACAGGCTACTGCTCTTGCTTTATCCCCCTGTTCATTTATTCGACCATTCTTCATCTCCACGCCACGTTTTCCCCTCATTGTCTTCTTTTCTATTCCCACTCACTGCCATTTAAATCCCTCCCTGCTTCTGTGATTATTTTATTGTCTTTAAGGACTTATTTCCTGTTTCCCTATATTGCCTGTTAATTTCTCTCTTTCTGCTCTAACTAACACTAATACTAACACTCATCACACCTGGCTGTGTTTCTCTTAGACTTAAAAGTCCACTTTGATATGCTCCACTCTTCTATTTCTTTCTTTTCCCTAAATTGCTTTGAGTGTTTCTCATCTCTCTCCTTGCACATTCTCCAATAGAGTCCAAAGATTTAAGTGTTTCTGTTTTTCCCTTTGATAACCACTCCCTCTGTCCCTCTTCCTCTTCCTTCACTTTTGACTCCACTGCTCTCTCCATCTTTTCCTCTCAAGTCTCTTGGACTTTGCACTACGGCTCGCAATGAGCCTCAATAGAGCCCTCTTATCTCTGTCTCTCAGTGTGACCCAAATTGTTTCGGACAGGCCCGACGCTGCTGCTTGTGTTAGAAGTCCTTTTGTTGGGCAATGAGTCAGAAAGCTGGAGTTGAAAACATTCACGCGCTGAAGCGCACAACACACAGAGATAAAATGGCCTGTTAACCATCTCTCCCTTTCTCGCTCTTTCCGAGACACAGCGCGGTCAGGCAGGCTTAAAGATGTAAGACACACAAACGCCATCGAAGCCTTTCCACAGGCAGAAAATTACACTGTTATGGCAAAACTGGATTTGATGTGGGAATCAACAACTGATGTTGCTGCTATGAGTAGAAAACGTGATCAAGGGTCTCAGAACACCTCACAGAACGGCATTCAAAGATTGACTTAAAAAAAACAAATGGGATCATCTCATGTCTGGGGCTGAGGGTGAGGGCTTTTACTTCTAAGCCTAAAACTAGAGTCAACTTTGCTCACTATGATTTTTTAAATGTAATTTGACTGATTCCATACACCAAGACACTTGATAGGCACACATCCTGGTATATCCATATTCACCTGTTCTTCAGCCTTATTATCCTGGTATTTTGGTCATGTTGTTCATGTTGCTCAGCAGGCTATAGACAGGCTGTACAGGGCAAGGAAAGGTATACAGTGCATGCCTATGTTCAGGCCCAGCATGTGTCTTGGTCATGCCCAGGGTGAGATCATCTCCAAATGCCCCCAGACAAATTCTTGCTGCAGATAATTGAAAGGTTAGAGGGCCCTCCCTTGACTCAGGGCCCGGGACAACTGACACGGTGACAAAATGTAATGGCAATCAGTCCTGTAGTGCTAGAGCTTGCTAGAGCTTGTCCCACTAGCAACGCTAGTGGGACAAAACATTTTGGACCGTCCAAATCTGTTTTTCAAATATTGTACACGAAATCAATGGGTCCCTGGGGTTTTGTATTCCTGCAAAGAGTCACAAAATAAATCTTAGGGCTCATGAGATGATTAACAGCATAGGAAAAGATATAAGGATTTATTTCCTGTAAAATGCTGATATCATTTTACTTTTTGAGGCCTTAAAACGTACTTTAAATGAAACAACCAACAACTTGAGAAAAGCAAGCATCTCTTTCTTAGACCTGCGCACAACTAATAGACATATTATGCAACATGTAATAAGGGGCCTAAATTAGACATTACTTCATTTTAAGGGCTCATATGGCAAAAAGATTGGAAACTGCAGCACTAAATTATCAATTTGTCTGAATGATTATGCAACGGCTTCACCATTATTCATTTGACAAAATATGTTTCCATTATTAATTAACTTTTCGTAGACATATCTCATGTAATGCTCAATGAAGCAGATATTAATTTAGCAATGTTTTAATTAATTTGACTGTTCTTCGGTGTCTAGCTGTTTTTCCAGGGTTTTGTAATGCACTGAATTCTCTGAAGGCCTGGTCGTTTTTTTAAGTGATCCTGAAAAACAGACTATGGCCAAAATAGTGGTATGAAAGAGAGAAACAACGCTGATTAGGTCGAACCTCATCAGCTTTGAGAAACTGGGGGGACTCTTGTTTTAGATTTAGTGATTTTAATCAGTCTTTTAGCAGAAAATGTAACTGTTATATGTTATTTAAATATAACCAAAGCTACAATAGAGAGCGACCTGATATTGGCAGCAGTCAGAACTGCTAGAATCTGAAAAGAATTTCCATTCCCCTTCAAAGATGAATACTGATGTATCCTTAAGCCAAACAGCCACTTCCGAATTATTGAGCGGAGGTACATTGCTAAAGTTTCCAGAACTGTTGTTATTGGCTCCATTTCCAACCCACCGCATATTGTTTGAGAGTGAACATTTACCTGAGATGAAGTGGTAGTAGATAGCCGTCCAGACACACTGGCAGCATTCACACAGTAGAAGAGAATCAATCAAATATCACACGCTGAATCATGGCTGCGAATTTCCCTTCTTATGCTTCTTCCCTCCTTCCTCCTGCCCTCTCACCCAATACTTTCTCACATTCATGTCTTTCATGTCTGCAAACTCAGATCAGTAGAAACCGCCAGCCAAAAAACGCCATCGGTTATCACAGACTGCCTTGTAAGAGCTACATACAAGGCAGGCTAGAGAAATGCTTCTATGTTGAGTTGACCAGAAAAGACAACATGCCATGGAGAAGTAGCAATCATTTGCATTTTGGAGATATTGTGGACAGTAGGGTGAAGACTACAATGAATCAAACTACTAGTCGCTGAGATGCATCAGCATCTGTGCTTCTTAATGTGTGATTCAGAAGCTGTATGTAACTGTTGTCTGAATACCATTTAATGGCAAACATCAAGGATACGATTCAGGAAGAGTCAAATTCTTATACTGCACGGATGCCAAAGGGTGGAGGTTGGGGTAGAAAAGTCATGATTCCAGTCGACTTACTATAATTTCTAAGTAGATTTATGCAGGTTTATTCACAGTGGACATCAGTGATAATGATACCCCGGGAAATTCAATCAAACTGAAAATATATGTATAATGTCTATGTGTTAAGATTTGACTGGACTCTTGGAGATGCATCTTCTCTGTTCCCCTTTAGATTTTTACAAATATGCAACAGTACCTTCACCAGATGTGGTTGTGACTGCTATTAGGAGGTGACTGAGTGCAACTTTCCCAAATCACATATTGCGACAATCCCTCCAGGTCAGTTTGGGTCATGAGATAAATGTGTCCTCCAGACTTCCTAATACATAACTCCATCTATCAGGAGAAGTCAGGCTTTGAATCCCTCAATGTGTCTCCTTCATCATTTACAAATGATGCATTTAGTTTGTCATATAAAAGAGAAGGAGTCGATCTAAATCCAGACAGAGGAGAGGTGAATGGTGATCACCTTGAGACATCAGTCTCGTGGTCTGATCAGATCAAGATGAAAGACATTACGGAAAGAAAGAGAGGAGAGACGAGAGGCGGTGGACTGAGGTGACACTTCTTAACAAGGAACCAGAAGGGGAGAGAAATGTACTGAGTGTACTGTCAGATAGGCGATATGAGGAAGATAGAAGGTCAGATTCATTAAAAAGATACAAGAATATGTTTGATTTTCTTTCCCCAAGCTACCAGTTTCCCACAAAAATCTCTCTGGCAGTGAGTTACGGTGTGCCCCCGATAATGATCAGTAATACACCGTCTGCACGGACAGGGAGACAGGGAGAAAGGGAGACAGGGAGAGATAGAAAGAGGTCCAGTTTAAATTTAAACCCAAAGAGAGACTATTTGTTGCAAAGTAAGCTTCTTCAATTATTTGGTTTTTGAGTTAGGTTTTGAATGATGATTACAATCACGCGAGCATTAAAGTTAAGCTTAGTAAGACAGACAGTCCTCAAATTAAAACCAGAAAAAGAATTTGTTATTGACTGTTAAATATGAATGTTTGTCAAAAACACAGGTTTGATTAATATTGTTAAATATGGCTCTGTTCTATTATAGTGTCCCAGTAAGCTGTGAAAGCAACATGCACAACCCTGAAACTGAAGAATTTATAAAATATCTTTGTGAGGTCACCAAAGTCCACGTCCATGGATGTCCATCAAGACGAACTCAAACAGTCCTGAGAAGACGGCTAATGGGGCAAAACAAATGGATACACATGTGCAGGTGAACAACAGGTGTGTAGTGGATAATTTTAGACATCTAAAAGAAGATTCTGCATTTGCACAATGGAAGAAGAAGAAAATCCTAATTTTACCAATATTTCCAATTTGGTTTTTCTTGCATTATTTAATTCCTCTGCTCTTCTTGTAGTCACACCATGTAAACAGCCTAAATTAGCTAATAGCTAGTTTAGTATTAGCTATTTAGTTGCATTGTTGTTAATACCGCATTTTTTTTAATTTAGAAGTGACTGCTAGCAATGGTGGCTTTGCACCGTTTTTTTGACACCTTTGACTAAGTGGGAGATGTTGTAGCCATCACAAATTCTAGGTAATCTACAACTTACATGCTCAATAATTTACGCTCTGAATTATATGATGCGAACTTGCCATGTTTAAAAAACAATGATTGTGGGTGGGAGAAGCTAACTGTCGTTTCTGGTGCCAGAATTGTATGCCCAACCATCCATCTGACATCCTTTTTGCATCACCATAACACGCTGGCCCCATGAGGTGGCTTGTCGGAAGACCGTACCCACAGTTTGTTTTAAGTGTTTGAACAAATGGCCAATGCAGCTTTTATTCTGGGGAGAACAGTCTCAGTAGGACATACTAAAAATGCTCTACAGGCGCTCTTCACACTGGTCAGCACTCTGGAAAGAATCCCCAAGCAATTGGCATGTGTTAGGAGAGGATAGGAAGTGTGGAGGCAGAAGAGAGGACAACACAATCTGTCCTCCTGTGTGCTCTCTGTGGAGCTGTGAGACACAATTGCCAGGAAAAATTTAATTTAGCGAGGGGATTTAGCCCATTCAGCCTCTAACAGTTTGCTTTGGTTTGGCAATGTCTTTGTTCAACAGTAGCTGAGAGAAAATGAACTATTATTATATAAAAGAAGTCTCATTGACCAGAAAAAGCACTGTCATTACACATGATCACCAGCAGGATCACTTTGTGTCATTGTTTTATATGAGATGAGGGTTGATGTCTAACGTCACAGCTGAGCTGCCTCAGGCGTGGATGACACATCAAATTAAATCTCAGTGCCTCCGTGTCAGTGTGTTTTAAACCTTCGCTGACAAACAGGCAAACATGAGCAATGGATTTTCTAATTTTCTAAGCAAATCATGTTTATGGGATTATTAAGAAATATCTTAATTTGTCATTAAAATAAAGATTACACACAATTTAGCAATTAACACATACAATTAGTCTGTAATTATGGCCTAATCTTTGACAATTTGTCCAATTTCTCTCAGTTACAATACTGTAGTGAATTGGCAGGATCCATTTGTGCCAATTTGACCCAATGCTAAAAGCTAAGGAAAGGGTTCAGCTCTATTTGTAATACAGATTAAAAGATTTATCTCTCACAATCCTTTGTGTAATTAATTAAAGGGCAGGAAAGTGTGAGAAAGACAAAAAGTGGATGTGGAACTTTAACACAACACTCTGCAAAATGATGGATTGGAGGCTTGAGACAGAAAAATAAATGAGCAACAGAGAAAAAGTGGGAGAGAAGTGACTGACAAACATTTGCATGTTTTGCAGACACACAATTACACTCAATGAACAATAAAAGTTATTAGTGTGGTTGAGGCAAAGGTACTCCGAAATCGTGATATTTGAAGCCTTCCACTCTGTCTTGTCAAATAAAACAATGCTCAGCCTGGACTCCAAGTACACAGTATATTGCAGCGCATACTTATTACTTATGGTGACGAGGAGGAGGTGGTGTGGCTTAGATCGGTTAGATCTGGCTACTTAATTAATCTATTCTCTTCACGTATGTTTTACAATCAGCATTATGCCAATATAATTGTATATGCTATGATTTTCTGACAAAGTGTAAAGATAGTATCTACTTTTTTATCAGGATATCAAGTTTAATTGGTTATTATAGCATCCCTGAAAATGCATTTACACATTGTCCCCACCAGCTTGTATTGTGAATATCCGGTGTTAAAGCAACATTGCAACAAGCTGCCCTCTTATGAAATCACAACAAGCCTGTTTACTGTAAAAGTACAGTTGTAGGAGTTGTGTCAACAGAGACATTTACCAGTTTAGTACGAATGTTCAATCCCGGTTTGAACCTGTGGCCAACCAGTAAACGCTGAGGAGTAATTGCACGTACCGAACTGCTGCGATCTTTTGCCTGTTACCATGGGAACGCAATCAGACATACACACAGTGTTTTTCCTCACCTACAGCCCCATCCATCTGCTTACCATTTTGTGTTGCTGAGCTAATGAGAGATGCTATGAAGTTGGGAGACGACACACACACACACACACACACACACACACACACTCATTCCTGCTCCCGCTGAACGCACAAATATTTGGACCTGCTGTCTCACTGATGGTCTGAAGACAGGCTGCACTGAAAAGTACAGTGACACTCATGAGAAGTACATAGAGCCAGAGAGAAATAAGAACAGGCGGAAAGACAAAGTTTAAACAGAAAACTTCAAGACTCCAAGCAGAGAGCCAGACAGTGAAAATGAGTGTAATGCTGCATGTTGACACTGTCCAAGATCTGGAAATGAATGATTTTATTTGTTATGGACAGAAATAAAGAGGGTAGTACTTGTTAAAATACTTCTCTATTACAGCATCGCTCTCTGTTCCCTCCATCATTCAGCCTCAAACTAATGGACAGTGTAAGATGAAGAGAGAGCCATCGTTAATTAGCAGACACCTTTCTTGCCTGATGAACAGTGGGATTCTTATGAATCCCTAATCAGAGAATGATTGGAAAAGACCTGTGAGGGCACAATGTGTGTGTTTGTGTATGTTGTACGTGTGTATGAGGGCTATAAGCACGTCCCAAAATTTAATATTTCTACTCTATAGATACATAACTAGAGAGATAGACTCACAGCAAACAAACACACTCTCATACACACAAAGTATAACCGTCCCACTACTCCCCCATCTGGGAGAGAGGAAGTCTGGAACGATAACAATCCATCCTTTTCTGTGCTTCTTTCCTTTAGATTGCATTTCTCCTCCAGAATCTCTCCATCCATCTACTGAAATCCTATTTTCATGACAAACAATACGACACACACACACACTCACTCCGTCACTACTCCCTGTAGCTGTCAGGAAATGTGTGTGTGTGTGTTTGTGTGTGTGTGTGAGTGTGTGTGTGTGTGTGTGTGGGGGGGGTGATGGTATAGGAAGGGAAGAAAATAACATGAGTATGGGGAGAGGTGACAGGAAAGGGATGGAAACACACTGAATCACCGGAGAATTTGAGGGATTATCAGTGAAAGGGTTTGTGTGTGTGTTGTGTTGTCAAAACAGTATGTTTCTGAGTCATCCACCTGAACTTGAAAATGGCTAAAATACAGATAACCTTCTCTCTGTCTGCACATTCATCCCATTGTCCAGCAATCTCATCTTTCAATCTCTCTATCTACCATCCAACAATCTACACATATACATCTGTCCATACTGCACACTCACACATATTGTCAGAAAGAGATGAAAAATGGGATTCCAGCTGTAGAGTATACTGTATAGTTAGTGACTCACAAGCTCACAACAGATGAAATGAATAGAGAGAAAAAAAGGACAAAATATGTAACAGCCACAATGACGAGAAATTTGACCAAAATCCAAAGGATGGAAAAAAGAGCTAGTGAGCAGCATCTAAACAGACAATTACACATCAATTTGTTTATATGAACGGAGAGTCACAATACTCACCAGCCTTTTCAGTCTTATGTGGTGGTTTGTTGAGTTCCTGACCAGGCAAACAGGGACACAGCCCGTCACATTTTACTGAGATTGTCTTCCCAGACAGGCAGCTCTGAAACTCCAACTTACACTGTAAAAAAAACAAGACAAAAGACCACGGGTAATGGAGGCTTTATTTTACAGACTTGAGGGCTGAGGCATTTAAATGACTCTACATATAAAGACGGGGATGATGTCAACAGGGCCTTCTTGGCTTACGCTGAGAGACTACAAATGTATGGAGTGTTAGTATATGGAAAACTAAATTGGAGTGTAAAAAGGCAATATTTCAATCCCACCAGGTAGCAAAGGCCAAAAAATAGCTTTTCTTCCTTCGTCAAATCTATTCAAATCTATTCCTGACCTATCCAGAATACGGGATATGTCAACACTACCACCTTTCTGTGGACTACAAATATAAATGGACACATCATTTACAGGTGCAAGAGTATGTGATAACAGTGATCCACGACTGCAATTCCAACCAAAACTTTGAATCTTAAACTTTTTTTGTTGAGCTGATTAAGGTAAAGATTTGCTGAGACAGAATTGGTCATTTATCTTCGATGAACAGATGTGTCCATTAGGCAGCCATGTAGACACACCATTAGACACAGAGATGCCCAGTGACATTCTATTATTCACTGCAGTACAAACCTAATGCAATGCAAAAAGCAAGATGGACTACTTCAGAA
>JAVQJL010007593.1:0-42870 GCA_036024295.1 Nannoperca obscura
AAAGTCATCTTCATTGAAAAGTACAGTGCTTTTCCTTCAAAAATAAGGACATTTCAATGTGACCCCAAACTTTTGAACGGTAGTGTATATATATATATATATATATATATATACATACATATACATATATATAAAATATCAGAAAGCAGGACTGAGGCAAGGTACACAATGACGTATACAGTGACATTTGTGTGTTAAAGCCATTTGTCCTTTTGTTGTCCCTAATGATCTTTGAACTGAGATAGGCAGAATCAGACACATACTTACAAGTTTAATTTACTTTCCTGTAATCAATTAGAACATGACACGTTAAAATGTTGCTAAATATAAAATGTATCAACTTTACTAGCGGATATCTTTCTCATTCTCTTACTTCTTAAATTATTGTTTTTTAAGCCAAACTGCTGTCTTGGAGAAAATAAAAATCCTGTGGTGTATACAATACGTGTGTTTTGTATAAGATAGAAAGCTTCTGTCATGATGTTACTATTGTGTTTTCACAGCTTTCTAAACTTTTTCTCAGTGGGTATGCTTTATATTTTTATATATTTCTTTTGGTCATTAGGTCTGCCCCAGCCGGAGCCCCTGCAGCAGAGGGAGGGAATCAACCTCCCAACCTCACCAGCAACCGTCGTCTGCAGCAGACGCAGGCACAGGTTGACGAGGTGAGTACGCACACCTCACCGCAAACCCAAAGTTATCATATTGTCAGGCTCCGATGTAGACATTTACGATTTTACCATCCTTCATCGGTCACTTACTGTTAACTCAATCCTCTCTGCTAGCTTACATACTATACAATAAATAAATAAACTGTGATGTAGTGTGAAACTTAATAAACAACCATCATAATCCATCCACAGTTCAGCTCCATCCTGTCAGCCCTTCACACACACTCATTCTGTCTTGATAGCCAATGACACTACACTACTTTGCGTGTCTTTCTCCAGGTGGTGGATATCATGCGTGTAAACGTGGATAAGGTTCTGGAGCGTGATCAGAAGCTGTCAGAACTGGACGATAGGGCTGATGCCCTGCAGGCTGGAGCCTCTCAGTTTGAGACCAGCGCTGCAAAACTGAAGAATAAATACTGGTGGAAGAATGCCAAGGTGAGGACGTGCACATGTGCTTACTCGAATAACAAATACCCGTGCATAAAGACTGCCTTAAACTTTGCTATTTATAGACAAATTACAAATAAAACGGGAAGGCCATTGAGGAATGTGTGGCCAATCGCTACTGTCAATTTCTGCTATAGGCTTTGCTCACAAGCATCATTTTTTTATATTTTGGAGTAGAAATATTACTGATTCAACTGATGACACTACATTGTTAAGGAAACAAATATCCGTGGTATTAGGATACATTGTAAATCATAGAGGTGAGGTTTTTTGCTCTCATCACTTCCTTTGTGTTAATAAAATAAAATAAACATATATTATCTACATCATGGCATTCATGCTGTGCAGCACTGTTAAGAAAATATTGAAGGTGAAGGTGAAGAAATGTTGACTACATGAACTTTAGAAAGACTGTAAATATGATCAAATTGAAAAATAATTACTGCTTTTCTAACGACCTTTTCTGAAAATCCATTGACTACAGATGATGATTATCCTGGGAGTCATATGCGTGATTGTCCTCATCGTCATTATTGGTAAGAAACCTCTCAACTTTTTAACAAAATAAATCAGCTGTAAAACTGAAAAAAGACATATAGTCACATAGTCCACACATTTATTTAAGAAATTTGTTGGCAAATATTGGTTTGCTTTAAGGATTATGACTTAGACTTTGTCACCTTTCTTTCTCTCTACAGTGTACTTCAGCACCTAAGAAGAGTTGCTCCTACCCCAGTCTAATCCCAACATCCTTGCTACAGACAAAAACCCTCAAATTGATCACAAAATTAACCATGAGAAAATAATTTATTATATATATCCCCGATTAGCCTCGATATAACACCCCTAAACCCTTCAGGGCCCCATGGCTCCCCCACTTCCACCACCTCGCCTCTGGACCCCTGTCAATATTTGTCCTGTGAGTGTGTGGCCCTGTCTCCTTTCTGGGTACTCTTGGCTTTTCTAACCTGCCATACTGAGAACCAAACACTTGTGACGATGCAACAACAGAAAAGGAAACAACGATTGGCGATAATTGTTACATAACTGATATATATAGTTCTTTGTAGAGTTTTATTCTGATATATACTGTTTTGTAGGTGTGTGTGCGTGTGTGTGTGCATTTTGTATTTTTTAATTTTTGTATTAATTTTACGTATGCTTCAGCGTTAAATACTGCCTATTAATCAACGTGTGTATCTTGCATGTTATCATCTGTCTGTCCTCTGCTTACTCTCTCTTTTTGGTGTATTTGTGCACAGTGGAGTTAGTCTCCATTGAACTACGGGAATACCAATTGATTTTTCAAGTCCATCCGTGTTACTCGAGTCCACTAAGACAGTCCAAAATAAGGCAGAGAACTAAAATGTATCAAGTTACAAAATGTCGAGCTATCGCATAGACAAAACTGCCCTTGAACATTCCCCAGGCTACTCTTACTTCAGCTCCAGATTTCTATTACTTGATGCGGTCAAGTCTTAGTGTTCTTTGCTGGCTTTCTGAGAGTTAATGCTCACCGATATTGATCACACATACAAATAATGCATGAATTGTTAAACTAATAATCATTCCAAGCCCTTTCCATCGGATCCCCACCATTATCTGAATGTCATCTCTGTCTCTATTTCTGTCCTCTGATAACTTTCATCTATAGTGTCTTTAACGCCCCTCTTCCATCTCTCAGCATGCTTGAACACCTCAATTTCTTCTGATAATTTGAATACTGCCATAGTACAGCTGGACCAATGTCTGTAGATGTTTCTATTTTATTTAAATATTACGTAGTGTCTTATTTCGAAAACATTCCTTCATTGCAGTCTAGTGCAAATGGTCTTACCGTAGCACATGTAAGTGTAAGTATCTCTTAAAAAAAAAAAATACACACGATGAAACTTGTGTCGAAAACATCGCTCATACAAACCATAGGAGAAAATAGTTCTAGTTAATAGCTGTAAGGGTACATTTTGGATAGACAGGATTAGATTTTCAATCTGTCCAAATTCTTTTCTTTTTTAATATCAGTGATGTTACCTTAACATTACACTTACAGTATACTGTGGAAATGTCATAAATAGATTGACAATTGATTCATTTCCATAAAGCAAAGGTTAACTCTTACAGGCCCGTTACCTACATGGACACTGAAAAGCCTTAGTCTCCAGTCTGTTAGTTACTGTAGAATATTTCCAGTCAGACACGCCCTCACACTTTTAGTTTGTGTAGGGGGAGTGGCTGACTGCAGAGAAGGAATCTGTTTAAAATGCACAAACAACCTTGTTTTTGATGGCGCTGTCTGGCTGGTCAATAGCCTGGCCAAAGGATATCCTCGTGCAGCAAAACTTCTCCACATGAAGAGCACATAAAAAAGAGATGTAGAGAGACAATTCAGCCTTATTTGCAAATCCAGGAACAGGGACAGAGGCTAATGAGGAAAATGTCAAATTCACAGTTGAGTTTTAGTTCAGCAACTTTGGGGGTAGGCTCAGAAATTTACAGTCAAAGCTTAGTGACAAGAAACGTGAGAAGCAATTATTCAAAACCTAGAAGCACTCCTTTGAAGAGTGTTTTGCTAGCGCAGCAGTTCTGTCTCAGTGTTTCTCCCTATAGTTAAGGCCTTTTTTCTTTTTTAAATATAATAGATTATATTTTTTATTATAGTATATTTTTGTGTGAAACAGACAGGTAAAGAGGAAGTGTGCAATCAGTACTATTTGCTGCCAACAGCAGTGAGCTCCTCTTTACCCCTGTCTGGTGTGTTTTTTGTAATTCAGCTCTGTGCGTTATACACTGCCAAGCAACAAGGGAGAGGCTTCTATTGTTATTTCTGTCATTGGTGCCCTTGCTGGTCTTAAACAGTTCTTTTACATTTCTTTGGCATCTTCTCTTGTGCATAATACCCTTTTGGCTATTTTATGAGCAGGAGAGCAGGGCAAAATGATGCACTTCTTTTTTAATGCTCTGTCAAACTAAGGCCTTGTACACATGAACATGAGATACAAACTCAATATCCCTCAAAACTATAGAAGGTGTTTATCTGCAGAGTTTTACTTGTGGTTGTGGAAAATCTAAGCCCTGAAATTGTTGGAGTTGGAGTTGTTCAATCAAATCTCTGTCTCATGAATCGGAAGATCTGAAATGTGCAGGCCTGCATTAGTAGCTCATGCATTACTGCCACTAATGCCATTGTTAACAATCCTAAAATGTCTGCATTAAGCTTTTAAATCTTACAGATAGGAAAGACAGAGAGACAACCTACAAGACTTTTTATCTTCCCCACCAGCTGAGCCCAACCTGCCCCCCTTTGCTCAACTTACTGATTCAGAATCCTACAGTGTGTGTGTGTGTGTGTGTGTGTGTGTTAGAATAGCTCTGTCTTGTGAATATCCCCAGTTTATCCTGACAGATTAGGCCACTTAAATCTCAGAGTGAGGGCACGTTGTTTCCTTGACCACTGAAGTACACAAGCAGAGAGGTTACAGATCTGCCAGCCAGTTCTATTAAGAAGGACCCCGACCTTAACAGACCCACTCCCCCCCCCCCTTCCCCAACAGGTTTTCCTCCAAACAGAGCAAAAGTTAACTGCAGAAGATTACCAAAGACCAGATTTCCATGCTTAAGCTGCCAATTGCCATCAAAAACAAGCAGAGAAAAACAGGTTATCCAAACTATCCTAGTCTGTTTTAAATAGCTTATACCCTTACCCTATTTATCTACAATTACAGGACCTTTTAACTATTGCACACTATTTACATGGTGTGTCAGTTTGGCTTGTGAGTGTGCCATTCTAACATATGCAAATTAAACCAAAACACAAGGACCACATGCTTCAGATCTCAAATACAGTCTCCCCCACCATGTGTATCCAGGTCTGAAGAGTTTCTCTAATCTGTAAGTTTTTAGACACATGATCCTATAACTAATAATAGCACAACTCTTCTTTTTTCTGTCTCCATAGTGCTGCCAAGTTCTAAAAAGACGTATAAACTAACTATAGCTATTAGACATAAAGCAAGAAAAACGTTGTAAAAAATCTGCATTGTTTGGTGTTGTAATATGGGGGTGTTTTGGGGGTAGGGGGTCCTATATCCTCAGGTTTAAGGTATTAGCGATTTACCAAAATATATATGAGGACAAAATCTATATTAGCAAACTGTAACATTGGGGTTTTGGCAATAGAAAATCATTATAGGCTTACAAATGTGGTCTTTTAGCCATCCTGCAGGAGTTAGCCACACAGTGGACTGAAGTGAAATAACACTACTGATTGGGGTAGGACGTCTGTGTTATCCATAAATCCAAATGTCGTGAGTGATCAACCAATTTGGTCACAATAGTGAAAATGAAGTGAGTGCTCTGTTTTTCTGTTGCTTTATTGTCTGTATGAAAAGAAGTGTGCATATATTTTAACAACGTGGCACTTTTTCTGCTGTGATTCGTTGATTTCGGTGGGATGGGAACATGAGTCAGTGGAGAATATTGTCTTATATCAACCTCAAGAATTGTTCAGTGATCTCAACTTAACGCTGTGTTCAGGTCATTTGGGGGGGGCGAGTGATCCAAAATGCAAGTTGCCAACATCAGGAAAAAGTGTCCAGATCCTCTTCCAGTTTAAAACTGTAAATCGAACTTAGAGGGGAACCAGCAGAAAGAAAGAGACCAAGCGACGATCTAATCCTTCAACAAAGAATCATGTAATAAGTACAGAGCAGGGGATGCTCCCCAACATTTGCTGTCACCCCCAAACGGCATGAATGCAGTGATAGGAGGGAACCTGAGTCTCTGAATGTTCAATGGATGGCTATAAACACACAATATTCTACTTACTGTATTTTAACATTTTTTTATTTTTGAACCAAATATTGTGTTTTTCTTTTGCATCAATTTAGTAATAACTCCAGATGTCACTGAATTGTTTGTGTGTAAGCACTAATGGGTAAAGGTAAACAAAATGGGATGTTAATGGGGGAAAAAAGTATTTTTACCTTCAATTGTCCAGAATGCTTAGAATGATTCTACAGTTTACATCAGATTGCTGTTTGTATCTACAAGATATATTTTTTGTTTAATCTGTTTATTTTTGAGAAAAGATTTGGATTTCTCTTTGGGAGCGGGGATTCTGGGATGAAGGCCCATATTGCCCCTGGTCATCTGGCCTTACAGGAGGGACAGGACTGGAGGATCATGGGCAATATGCTCAGTTTTATTTGATCTTCTTTCTTTTCCTTTGCTTTTATTTATTGATAGATTTATTGTGCTGTCATTTGGTATGGGATTAGAAACTAAGCAAGGTTGACTCAAAGTAAAGGAGATGAGACTGAATGAAAAACTAAAGTTCATAAAATAATTGTAGTGTAAATCTATCAATGTCTTATTATATTGATGAACATCATGAAATATATGTATATTGGAAAAACAGTACCTATGACAACTTGTACTTTTGTGTGTGCTTCATGTGTTTTGTGGGTGTGCAACAATGGGCAGATGCAATTTTGACTGCAATTCTGGGACCTTATCTGACCTGTATGAATAAGCATAAATTTATTATCAATACAAAGCTAAAGCTCTTTCTTTAATTTTTCCTAATTACATGTAAATGTGTTTCAAAAATACATGAAACCTGGAGCGTTAGAAGTTAGAAGATAGTTGTATTTCCATTGTAGCTTACCTCCACACCCTGCCTCACACTAACACACACACACACACACACACACACACACACACACAGACACACGCATACCACTTAGGTCTGCACATTCATGTACACACATTGTATGTGCACTATGTGTTGTGAAAACTATAATCCCCTCTCTCAAAGAGGGTGAAGAACATATGTGTTGCAATTCACAATAACTCAAGTCACATTATCATTGTAATCTATAAAGAAGTCACATTATCTTCAGGTGAATGGTTTAGCCTGTTGACATCAACGTGTGCGTGCAGGATTTGCACATCACTGTATAACAGTGGAGATCTCACAGAGAAACCTTATTAAAACACTGTGGCTCATGCAGTACATTAAGGTTCAAAATACTAGGTGGGTCATTTCATCTCCTTTGGTCATTCCAAATGATGGGGGCTGTGTTCTGGTTCATTCCATTGCTGGTATGTCACAAGTACTAGTAGGACAAGAGCCGTGCAGTAGCAGTGGAAAAAATGCTGTAGGTGGATAACTAAAGGTTTTGTGAAAGGAGCCACCAGTGAGAGTCACTTCCGGGGACTTTT
Source organism: Nannoperca obscura (assembly GCA_036024295.1). Lineage (NCBI taxonomy): Eukaryota > Metazoa > Chordata > Actinopteri > Centrarchiformes > Percichthyidae > Nannoperca > Nannoperca obscura. The sequence goes on from JAVQJL010007593.1 coordinate 7,344, forward strand.
ATTTTGAAGAAGCTTCACAATACGGCTCCATAGATTTGATCCAAAACCTGATCATTTCTATATTTGCTGCTCTGTATGTGTTTTCATAAGGAATACGCTTCATACATCGTATAAACAGCCAGACATCGCTTAGGTTTCTTAACAAAAATGCTAGTAAACACGGAAAGGGTACATAGGGCAATGTGTTGTACTTGGTGAAGGACAGTTGACACATTGCAGCGCTGGCATTTCTCTCATTATCCTTCTTCAGCGCAAAACACTGTTCCCCACGACTGACTGACTGACTGACCGACTCTCTACACTGGCTTCAAACTAATCACTTGTCGCTCCACAGCACCACAGATCACATGATATCAGCCGAATCCTCATAATCTATCGTCACTATGAAACTGATAGTGTCTGTGTTATATCACATTGCTACTATTAGTGGAAGTATGTAATTATTTGTGAGGGGGAAACAGGTTTATCCATGGAAATAATTAAACTACACGGGACCTGAATAACCTCTCACACAGCAGCTCCGCCGCCAAAGTTGTAGTTTCACGTTTACACCACCAGGGGCCACCGTGACAACACTGAGCTCCAGTATGGACTGTGTGGACCCACTAACACAGAAATGTCTGTCGGTGTCCAGAGGGAAACGTCAGCCAATTCATCACATAGCCTAACTTCTGCGTTAGATAACATCACTGCATGTAAACATCCTATTCTTGATTTGTGGATTAAATCATTGTGTTAAAAAGACGTTTCTTCAGACAGAAAGTAGGATAAATAAGACTCATTCTTAGCACTGTATGTGTGTGCTAAAGGTGAAATGAACAGGAAATGTTGCACAGTGTGTAAATTCACGCCTGAATGTTAACATTATATTTTAACACATACCCAGTTGCTATTAGATATGTTAGTATTATCCACTACTATACATATTATGTAGAGTATACAGCAATTAGAGTGGAAAAGCCATTTTATGTATTTGCAAGTAGCAAAAGTACATCACTGGAACAACAATTCCTTTTCTTTGACCACAAATATCTGGCCAGTTAGTCATCCAGTTAGTAGTTAACAAAGTCATGCATGACTATGAAGATGTCTACGCTGTACTTTTCCTTTTTGAGAATAGCTAAATTTTGTCTATTGCTTGAGGAAAAAATTGATGCTCTGTTGCTGTTTCCACTCTGAAAGGAATTGACTTTACTAGGCATGATATTGTCATTACAACCCCTGGACTTCCTGGCAAATGATGATGTGTCTCTTGAGCAGTTGCCATGAGAAGTGAGGGAAAGCTCGCAGCATTTAGTGTGGTACTGTATGCTTAATTTGTGCTGTAGTTAGAAGTTAGATTTCACTTCAGTGCAACATCCTGTTAATGCCAAATGAGGAGCTGTGAGCTTTGTTAGCATTGTCTCTACACTGAGTGCACTATATCAGCCTTTCTCGTGGAGGGCACAATGAGGTGTATCCTGGAAAAAGCTAATATACCTCATTGACAGCCCTCTTTGAATCTGTTGATGAAGTAGATGAGCTCTTTGAGACAACTCAGATGTTGTGAGAAACTCATGACAAATGTTTTTTCATACTTAGAGTTTGGAGTCTTCTAGTGCCTGTCTCCAACTGTAATGCTCTTGTAGGGTTTCTCTGATTAACAGCAGGAATCCATAATTTCTAGTCAAAGCCTTATCTGTGTGCTTGTGATTTTATTTATTGCTGAGGTCACATGACATTTGGCCAACTGTACTGCACTGCATAATTGGAAGGCTGGTCTTTTTTTAAACTGCGGAGAATGTGTTTGAGAGGAACCACAATTACAGAGAACAGATGGGTCTACGATTGTTATGAAGTCCTCCGCTTCGGTCCGCCACCTTCTCAGATGCATTCGCAAAACTGCACGCATTTGTTTTCATCCGGCTTGCCATCTCTCCAGTTCAGTGTCACACTGAATGATGTTTTTAGAAATCTAAGAGATTATCTTGGACATAATGGGGGAGTGATTTGCAGGGGGGAATGTGTGCAGTAATAACACAGTCATCTGTTGGCTCAGGGAGGCATGAACATGACCTAACTCCAGGGTGCATTCAAAAACAACTTCTCACTTTGTTAAACTGGCTCTCTGTGAGATCGTTTTAAGTTTGTTTTCCATTTTTCTGATTTCTCCAGCCCCTCCTCTCCTTACCCATCTGTCTCCCCCCTCACACCAGTCACTACTCCCCCACTGCTATTCCCTTTGACTCCCCAAAAGGAATGCACATCGAGCTCGAACGATTCATCAGGAGTTATTGCAGAAACCTACACCTTTGGCTTGGATTCCTGCCAAGTGTAAAGGTCACTGTTACTCCTACACATAATGGCAGTGGCTGCACAGTTGTGCACACTCAGACTGCTGTTCACCCCCCAGCAGACGCTGCACGTCATTGCATTCCTGCTTCTGCTGCCTCTTATCAGGACTTTGGATTAACACAAACAGAGCACAGCAAGACCAGGAAATGCTTATTTCTCCAGCTCACTATGAGCAACAAAACAGTTCTCACGTCTCACTTTACCTGTGGCACTAAAACTAACGTCAAGCAGGCTGTAAAACCTGTTGATAAATTCAATCTCAGTGTAAGAAATCTGCAAAAGTCATAATATGCCACATGTAACCGCAGACACAATCTCTCTGTGGAAATTGCCTTGTGCTTTTATGAGCTGTCCACCCTGCTTGCTCCAGACTTTGATCAAGGTGTTGCAGCTCTGCAGTCTGTAAAAGTGGCTGATTTTATAGCATTATTCAAACAGCATCCCCTCCACAGGCCTCAGCAATGTAGGCCAGAGGGCTGGCTCATCTGCGAATCATAACAGAGAAACAATACTCCCCCATCTAGAGTGTTGTTCTTCCTTGGGTGGGTTGTGGGGGCAATAGATGCTCTCTGGCTCAGATGTCATGGAGCCAAGGGAGCCCCGGGGGCTTGGTGAAACACAGTAAGAGGTCAGAGATCATTAGTTTTATGATACTTCTTTGTCTAGGTGCTACAGGAGCTTCTTTTTAATCCTGTATGTGATTCGTTAAAGTTAAAGCTAATGACCTTATTAAAAAACAATTCTGTTTAGTAAATGAAATGTCTCACACGTTGTGGAATGCAAAGATTTATGGCCCTACTAGTTGAGTGCTACAGCCCATAGAGCCTCAGGCTCTGGCCCCACCTGTGCAGCCTGCATAATGATTAGTCAGACACTCAGGATGGACGTTACAGGAGTTAACGGTCATCTAAACCCAATTTCAAGACTATTTTGCCTTATGTTTCAACACTGTGAAGATCCAGAAACATCTGCTGTAAAATCACTGTCCTTTCTGGATGTCCACAATGCCACAGCCACAACTTCTGACACCACTCCCTCTTGCCCTTCTTTCCTAGATGCCCCCTCTGTTTTACTGAAACCAGGGTTATTATGGAGAAACATCTGACTTTAATTAGAGCCTTCTCATCCCTCCCTCCCCACTCATGGCTCTTTGTCGCTGCTGTTATCCTCTCAGCATCTCTGTCCATCTCTTTATCCATTCTCGAACTCTCTCTCCCCTCCGATTTGTTCCCACTCATTCATTTTCTCCGCCCATCCCGAGCAAGCGGCCTCCTCCTCCTCGTCCTCCCCCGTCTTTCACCTCTTGCCTCCTGCTACCATTTTCCTTTTCTGGAATAGTCTGCTTTGCTTTGTGTGCACGCTGGATCATGATGCATGTGGGCTGTGTCTGGGGTCTCTTCTTGTTCCTGTCTCTGAGTTTAGGATGGACAAAGGCTCAGCAGACAAATTACACCAGGTGAGGTCACATTGTGTTCAGAATGTGTGTGTTTGAGAAATGTGTCCTGGAAAGTGCCTTCTTAACATAAATTGTAATCTTCATTTATTTGCATTTGTTGAGATTTTAGGAGAGGATACTATTCTTAGTATCAAAAATCAAGTGATTGAGTTCACAAGCATTCTGAATTCTTTCCTGTGTCTGTAAATAAATTCTTTCCAGTTCGCTGTTTGATTGGGTACAGAGTTGTCCTGTTGGATTTTGGCTCATAATGTGAGGCAGGCTGAGTCTGCAGTCCTGAGCCAGATGTTAATGCTTTAGGTTCTGCCTGTGGGGTAGAATCAGAGCAACTTGGCTCTGGCTCTGGACATCTTGGCTGTAATCAGCCAACATCTGACTTTGCTGGGGTTCTGCTGTCGGAGCTCATAGTTTGTGTGAAACCCTTTTATCCTTTGTATATGTATGGGAAATGGCAAACATGTGTTTTTCAGATTTTTCTTTTTTTATGTCACAATTGAGCCTAAAACAACTTTCCACACTGTCCATGGTAAAATGCCCAAAAATAATAACTTCATAATGTATTATTTCTCAATATAGGCTAGGGTATGAATCATTTGACATTCATTGAGCTCTGTGAGTGTTTGGAAAGCAACATAATTTATTACATGGAGTGACACAATAACTATGAGGTTGGAATAGTCTGTCAGCTGTAGGGGGGAAACAGATCTTTTTTGTTTGTCATTTTATGTCTCTAAAGCAGTAGTTCCCTAACATTTTAAAACCATGGCACCCATTCATTCTTTTTGCATTGAGCTGTGGCACAACTTCATATTTAACAGTGTTTTTAATACTATGTAGTGATTCTGACGTTTATTGGTTAGATATACATGTAGTTAACAGATATGTAGACCAATTCTGTATTATGAAACAATTAAAATGTAAAATAACAAAAGGAAATCTTATGGCACCCTTTGCCCACCTGCAACAGAACCACTGCTTTAAAGTATTGGGATGGATTAAGATTCTAACTTAAGAAGTCATTTTAAGCAGAAACCACTACAGTTCAGTAGCTAACTAGCTTCACTAGCTAACATCATTAATCTCTATATAATAATAATTTGTCACAGGTTTTCTGTGCATTTCAACATAAACAAAAAAAATGTGGATGGTCATGCATTCAGTTTGGCTATGTTTGTATTTATAACAATTCAGTGGGTAGCTCATGGATAGCCTAGCTAGCCCCCCATAAAACTGAACTCATTACTTATTTGTTTATTTAATATTGAACATAACATAACAATCAGTATCAGCACTTGACATTTCAAATAAAGTGAGGCCCGACATTTATTTTAAAGCTGTAATATTTCATGATTGAGATGGATGAGGACGACTAGACAAGGGTCTGTGTTGATAAATCATTCTCATCTAAATGTTGAGCTTAAGTGTTGACACAAATATCTTGATGGTGGTTTGACTATTTTTTCTTTCCTTTTTGTTTTTACTTGCTTCAACACAAAAACTAATTTATTCTTAAATTTGACCCTGTAGAGGCTAATAACTAGGTCAGATAATGAAACTGCTTGTTTACTTACAGTGCACTCTTTTCCAATAAATGACAATAAAGTAGTCAGTTTAGAGACCAAACAAAGTCAGTCAAAATACTTGTATCTGTGGGAGTTGAGAGTCACAGTGGACTTCTATTAATGCATTTGTTGTCTCATAAAGCCATTAGTATTGTCCATGATATCCTCACCACTCTCTCCCCACTGTCTCCTCATCTCCTTCATCACAGGCCTGTCTTTTACTGTGGAGGAGACCTGGTCTCAGACTCAGGCTTTGTTGGCAGTGAGGGGTTCCCAAGCTTCTACAAACCCAACAGCAAATGCACGTGGCGCATCACCGTAAGTCACTTACCCTGCAACATGTCTCAATACTGACTCCTTCCTCACTCAGTCTGTCAGAGTCTGACTCAGATACAATCTCTCTGGTTTCTAGGTCCCAGAGGGAAATGTGGTCATGCTCTCCTTTCGCATTTTTGACCTGGAGGCTGACTCACAATGTCGCTACGACTATCTCGATATTTACAATGGGCATTCCAACTTGGTACAAAAACTGGGCCGCTTTTGTGGAACTTTCCGGCCTGGCGCTCTTATTTCTACCACAAACACCATGATGTTGGAGATGGTGTCTGATGCAGAGACGCAGGGAAGAGGATTTGTGGCCTATTTCAGCGGAGCCAAACCATACATGGATGGTATGTGGTCACATTTGAAAGGTTTTCTGTCTTTTTTCTTCTTTATCATTCATACAAATAAGTTCAGCCTGCATGGACTTACAACACCCCACACAATACATAAACTATTCCCAGAATGCAGCTTTATTACTGGTTAAAGGAATAGTTTAACATACTTCCCACAATTTTCCAAAATGTTTAGCTACTTCTTTAATATGTAATTTAGTAAAGTTTTGCAGACAAGTTATAGTCTATTATTAGAACAACTTTTGGTTAGAGTAACTTTTTTACTGTTTCGACCATATGACCACTTACCTCGAAAAAGACTGCAGAAGGTCTGGACCAAAAGAGCAACTTATTAAGCATTTATCAATGCCTTACCAACATTTATTACTCCATTATTATCAAATAAGAGGAGTAAATAGTAGGCAACAGAATTTTTCACAACATGGCATGCATGAAAACAGATGTAATAAGACGGCAAGGGGGCAGTTTTGTGCTGCGCCCATGAGCTTGCACAATGTATTTCTGTTATGAAAATATTTGATTCTGATTAATAGATTAAACATTAATAGATTGGGAATACAAGCTCTTATTTTGCAACTAAGATCTTCAAGTTAAGGATGATTGATGTAACATGATCAACAGGGGACCAAATTCTAACCTTAAAAGTCAAAAAGTTCTCAAGAAGAAAAAAATAGATTTTAAAGTTAGTGAACAAAAGCACTGCTTAGTGACTACATCCACGCTACTACGTTTTTGTACAGTATAGTCTACTGTTATCTTCAGTCATTATCGTCATGGAGTGTGTACGACTCATTTCAGACCAACAGTTCTGTGGGGGGAAGACAACAAAGGCCCAGGGGGAGATCAAGACGCCCAACTGGCCTGACAAGAAATACCCACCAGGGACCAGCTGCTCCTGGCTTATCACTGTGGAGCCTGATATGGTCGGCGGCACACTCACTCCCAGCATGCAGACATATTATTATCCAAAGTCAACATGTGATCATTTAAAGTCATATTTCTGTTTCGGTTTGGGTGCCAGGTAATCCAGGTGAAGTTTGATAAGTTCGTCTTGGAGGCCGACACCTATTGTCGGTTTGACTATGTGGCGTTCTTCAATGGTGGAGAGAAAGATGATTCACGCCTGATTGGAAGATACTGTGGCGATGAAGCCCCACAGTAAGTGACAGATAGCTCTAAAGCTGTTTGTTGGCCTTTAAAGTGATTTAAATTGACTACTCTTAATTTGCCACCTTGTCTTCCAGGCCCATTATTACCAGCAGCAATGTGCTACTGGTCCAATTCGTGTCTGACCTCAGTGTGACATCAGATGGATTCCTCGCCTACTACACCAGCGTCCCACGTGGTTCTCAGATACCAACAGTCAACTCAGAAGTCGGTACGAGGTCCATCCCCCCAAAACCTGTAGTCAAACCCACTGCACCTGAGCATCCTGCCACAACTGCACAGCCACCCGTCCCCACCACCAAACATGTGCCCACCAAGAGACCCAAACCAGTCAACCCCACGAGAGGCCGTGGACAGGGCACCACAGGCCAGGACGGGAGGGTGGCCATCACAAGAAATGGAAAGAGGCCTGGTGGGTGAAGTAATGTGCACACAATGCATGTGTGTGTCAATGTGCAGGGGATATATGTCTAATGTACATTTTTTCATGCATTATTTTCTGATTTTAGTCCCTCAAAATCCTCTGTGTGCCAAATCCTGTAAAAGAGTTGGAACCATCAAGACCAGTTTCTGTGCCAGTGAATTTGGTACGTTTCTTACCTTTCACAAATTCAAGTAAAGTAAAGTCAAGAAATCAGATGTTGAGTTCTGACCGAGCCCTTCCTTTTTTTCAGCAATAACCGGGAAGGTGACCTCTCTTGTCCCTGGGCCCAGAGGTACTCTTCTTGTTAGCGTCTCTCTCATTAAGGCCTACAAGGCAGGTCGACTAACAATCACACAAGTCGGAGAGACCATGTCTATTAAGCTGGTGACACAGTGCAAGAAGTGCCCGTTGCTCCGCAGAGGTATCAGTGTCTTGGATTTACACACACTCATTTACACACATTTACTCAAAAATATAATGCTGGTTTAAAACTCTTTCTGGTCATTTTTTCCTTTTCGACAGGCATCAATTACATTATCATGGGTCAAGTGGATGAAGACGGACGTGGTACCCTGGAACCTGGTGTATTCACAGCTCCATACAAAGCCCCACATCACAAATTATTAACGAATATCAACAACCAACCCTGTTAACCTCTCGTCTTCCCAGGCCAGGAAATGATGACATATCAAACACACAGATCCAGACATAACAATGTGAAGTACAGATCTATTAAAGAACATTATTACAGTAAAACATAACTTCAGATTTATCCACCATTTTAAGGGAATACAAATGCATTCAAACAAATGCCAAACCTTATGTTTGTAATTTATATATGAATAAAGGTTTTATATCTCTTTCAAATCATTTGACTGCATACTTATTTATAACTTTGCACTTCTAGCTCTCTCTCTCTCTCTCTCTCTCTCTCACTCTCTCTAACTGTGTCTTTGATTCCACCTACTGGATTTGCAGGGTAATAGCACTAATTAACTATTGCTAATCCTAAAGCATACATGAAGATTATTGGCCCCAGAATGTTTGCTTGATTTTTTAAATCTAATTGAGCTGGGGGTAAAATGAGAACAGTAATTGACTAAAATGTCTAAAATATCAGATTCTGATGTTGTGTTATTAGAGCTGAATCAAAAAACTCACCGTTGCTTCCAAAGCTGCTCTTTATTTGTTATTTATCATGACCTGGTGACCTGTCTACACTGGTCTGGAAAGAATTAAGCAAATGAAGAAGATGAATAAATAAACAAATTGATGTTGCTATGATCCAAACTGACAGGAAATTCAGATCTTAATAGTACAAAGTGAACAAATTATAGACACTACATGATAATACTGCATTGTATTATTGCCATTGCAGTGTCTCCTAATTATTAATAATACTCCAATTGTGAATTATTATATTAAATTATATTAATCTTATTCATACATAGAATGTTCAGTTGTTTCCACTTTACACTATAAGATAAACAGAAATGTCACAAACTGTAATGTAACCAATTGTAATGTGTATCTACATGCATGAATATTATTACAAAATACAAAATATCCAATACTACACTGAAGAAGTTTCTCCTGAACAAACATAAAGGGACAGATGTCAGTACACATGAAAAGAATAGCTAAACAAATATTCATCACAAAAGAGAACTCATTATTGAACGTCAATTCTAGATACTGCTCACAAAATATATCATTATTTCTGATTAAAGTAAGTTTTCATGAAAAAGTTTCAAAATTAATACTTTTTGTTTTGCTTAATGGCATTCATTCAGAATCTAAATTTACCATCAGAGTCAATGAAATTCAGAGGAGCAGAAATATGCAATTCCTAACAGTCACCATTAGAGGTAAGTGAAGGTCAAAAATATATTCAAACTTCTTTGTTTGTTTATTACCTGGAAACTACACCAGTCCATCTCTTCTTGTACATACAGTGTGTTTGCTGCTTCTAAGAAGAACTCAAAGCGCTGGTGTGAATACAGAGATGATTATCCATGAAGCAGATAGCACATGTATCTCCTCCATGCTACCCAGTTATAAAGATATCTGCCTAGACTAAGACTGACAGCAGCTTGTAACTTGTTTGGACATTAGATTTTTAATGGGAACAAGCAACATGTGTTTAGCAGCTAAAGAACAGCTTGGCGGGTTGAGTGACACTTTATTGTAAAAAGGTATAAAATACATTCAAAACACTGAAATTGTATACAAAAAGCAATACTGACTTCCAAACAATCACTAAAAATGATGAAAGATGATGGATTTTTACAATGACTTTACCAATTCTTGTGATTAATATCATACACAATCCTCCTCTCCTCTCCTACACCCACACGCTTCCCTTCCCCTCTCTCTCTGAAGCCCCCTGCTGTCCACAGCATGGCCCACCCCTCCGGTGGTGTGAGGCGGGCAGGTTCTTGTAGACGGCGCGGCTGTAAGGAATGAAACACAGGCCCAGCTGGAGGTGTCGGGCCAGGCGGCAATAGGCAGCGAGTGCCAGGACCAGCAGAGGGGTGAGCAGCAGAAAGCCCACAACCAGCAGAGCCACGCAGCCGCCGTCATCCAGCAGGTCTGAGCAATACACAGATGTTCCATGGGGCTGCACCTGCCGAGCAAGAGGAGGGGGGGAAGTTAATGAATAATAGCATGGATGCAAAAATCAAGGAGTGTGCAGGACTTTCTCTCTCTCACACACAGAGAAAACTACCTTTCTTTAGTATGTCCCCCACTTAAGTCTTACCACGCACCCCTTTTCCCCATCACATACTAATTCTAAGGAGGTTTGGAATAGTGTGTTCATATTGGCAAAGTGAGTAATTAAGTATACTCAAAAACGTCAGTAGGCAGTGAATATGCTGGATTTTAAAGGTGTGCTGTTGAGGTACACTATTGTACCACAATGCATTGCACTGAGGAACCAAAGCAGCTTAGTCACAGCTGCAGAGAATTAGAAAAAGATTTTGGAAAACAATATCAAATTCCTGGAAAAAAATCTCTTCTCTGTTTAGCTGAATTGGTGGTGGTAATCTCAAATCAAAATTTGATTGACAGTCACATAATTTCCTGCTAGTACAAAGAAATTCTTGTATAAATCTGTATCCTCTCAAACGTCTCAGTCAAAGAAAAAATTTTTTTTCCAGAGGAGATTCGTACCGTGGAGTGGCAGAGGAAGCCGAATATGATCATGATAAGAGCTGGGGTGAGGATGGTGCCGAACACAATGCTGGCCAGCCCGGCATTGATCAGGGCTATGATCAGATTCTGTGCAGTGACCAGCACAGAACATGCCCAGCAGTCCAGAGAGCCCCTTAACTCCAGGGGGCTGTCGGCGGCTTCGCTGCCGCCAAGGGAGTATGGAGGCGGCACCACGACTCCTGACCCCGCTCTGGAGGGCGAGCCCCGCTCAGAGACTGTCTTCTCCAGCGTCCCGTTCCGTGACAGACTCATCTTCCTTGTGGTCTATGTTGCAGGAAAGAAAAACAGTTTTAGCCCAATAATTGAATGTAATTAATCAACCTACCCAATATTCTGGATTGCAGTGCCTTTATTTGTGTTTATTTCTGTTAGAACTGAAGGTTTACATTTGGGGAAAATCTGAATCTGAATTTGTGTTTTACAATATTGAGATGATGTATGCCAAGTGTCTGTACTTGAAAAATTATATCCACATCCAATAGTTTGTCTATTTTCTGTTGCACTCAAATCTTCTCTTCTTCTCTACATGCCCCGATTTCTTCATTCTATCCTCTAAAAACATGGAAAAGTAAAGAATGTTAATCCATTAAGGAACGGGCTTCCTTAAATAATGTGCTGAAAGGTGTGGAAAGTCAACACAGATAACTGCACGGCTCTAAGTGCAAGGAAATGGGCTCTACTGACCCCACCTCCAAACTTCAGGATAACCACAACCAAGAACAATGAGCCAGGAACAACTGGAATCAGCAATCTGAGAGTCAGAACAATGTTATGACTTTGTTGTGCTACTACTGCAGACCTAAACATTTCCACCTGACAAATGAAGTAACGAGAAAATGACAGGGGCATGTTCCACTCTGTTCTTGACTGTGACAAGTGGACATGGGACAAGTACCACGTGAACAACAAATTTATTATGTTTGTTCTGTCTGACAGCATCATTTTAACTAAATTACAGTAATCAAATTCACACTGCCCCTTCCATCACAAACTCACTTATTCGTGATGCACCATTAAGAGAAAAATCTACTCTAAAACAGGATGCATACACATATTATGGTTGCAGACACATTTAAACACGAAAAAAGTATTTTCCAGTGTCACACAATGAGAAACCACAGATGTATAGAAACCATCAGAACTTTGGATTGTTGGGAATGACTTTTTGGAATTTACGTTGCTTCTTGATTTTCTTTAGATTGTATAAATAGCAAGAGAAATCTGACTTTTATAGGTTCTCCAACAGTCCTGTGGCCTTATGAGCATTTTTTGAATTGCCTTCATTTGGAAGGGGTTCTTTTTGTGCGAGTATGTCGGCGAGGTCTGACTTCCATTCAATCACTGAGCAGCCCAAACACTAGCCCTTTGGACCAGCCTTTTTGTTTCCAGATTGACCAACTTCAGAAATCAAAATCAAAATCAAAACCTACTCTCCAGACTCACAGGATTAACGTAAGTGAAGAAACGTATTCAGGATGTTTGTTAAGATGATGTATTATAAGTACACTGAGCCCTTTTGTGAGGGTCAGGATTTGCTTATTTTCTGTTTCTGCAATGTGGTTTTGTGAAAAATGTTAGTTTTACTCACTGTGCTGTAAATCTGACGATGTGTCCTCCTGCAGTTCGATGGTGGCAGCAGATGATGGGAGTCTGAAAGACCTATAGAGCAGTGAGTGGTCAGGGACAAAGAGAATTTCAAGAATTTCCTCCTGATGTATGTCTTCTCTGTTTGAAAATCCAGACCTTGAGGGTGGTATCCAAGTAAAGGTTGAGTTTCTACTTAACTAAATCTAAAATCTCCTTTTGTGTTCTGGCCTATTTCCAAAAAATATCACCAGATATTTGCCGGCTGTTATGAACCTCAGACCTCCAATAGAGTGGGTCAGAAAAGAACTTTAGGCAAATTCTGCTTTCCCACTGACTTCAGCGCTTCCTTCCCTGACATTCTGTTTCCTCACTCCGACTCCAGTTTGAGATATGATTGAGTGTGTAAGTGGCTACGAGTGTGTGTGAGTGTATATCCTGTGTTGCTCTCTGATGCGTATGCACAGAAAGCAGTGTGGGCTGTGTTAAAGGCTGCTGTTAGTGTCTGGGCAGGGGAGCAGTGGAGGGTTTCTGTGATAACCCCTGGAACCAGGGGGAGGGAGAAAGAGTGTTTATTTGGATAGATAAGAGGAGTCAGGGTATGCTGCCTAATCCACAACACTTCACACCCTCACTGAGGACTTTCTCTACTTCACTGTCAAATACTGATAAGGTGGGTTTCAAAATTCAAAACAGCCGAGTCGGATTTATGTTGACGTTCATGCTAAAAAAACCCTCACAAACTACCAGTAAAGCCATTTTGTTGCTTTAAGACTTAAAGCTCCATTAGATGTGGGATGTGCTACACTCACAATCATACTCTAGTGTACTGATGAGGTGTGAACAATGAGGCAACACCAATCAAATAAGACCTCTGAAATAAGAAGGGAAAGGGAAAGCCAGAATTGCCTAAGATGTGTCTCAGAAAAAGGAATGACAGGGGATTGGCCTTTGACCTTTTGATGAAAAACAGAGCTCCACTTTCAGAAAACATAAGGAAATGAGGATGGAGGGGGGACGGCGACTACTTTGGTGGGGGAAAGAGGCTATTGTGGAACTGATAAGAAATCAGAGGGGCTCAGTTCATAGGGGGAAATTAATATTTCGATCATTTTTTCATCCCACTCTGAACATCTTTGTTTGTGTATTTCTTCACATAGGTAGGTACATATACTCCCTGGAGAGAATCAGGGCATTTGAACAGTTGGTACAAGGAAAAATTATCAAAGAGTCCATGGCACTTGTGTTCTGAGTAAAAAAAAAAAAAGTGAGAGCAATGGATGGTTTTGCCATTAACAATGCCACAGTGTGCTGTTTCTATGTGTATGTCAGTGTCTGAGGGGGTGGTAGAGGAAGAGCGGTCTTCCTGTCCTTGGAACCGGGATATCCGCTGCTGTGTCCACGTTCTATGATGAGATGTCCCTGCTTTTGCAGTTTTGGCCATCTCATGTCCTCTAACCCTGGAGGCTGAGATAGAAGTAAATGGCAAAAATAGCAACCAGAAAAAACAAATCTCTGGGGTACACGTAGAACAGTTAGCGAGACGGTCTGATTGCATGTGGTGCCCTGTATATTGTTGCTATTTGCAGTTTTAAAAATAGTGTGTTTGTATACATATCTGTTATGCTGTTTTAGTTTATAACCTGGTTTGTATCATTGACAGTATGTAAGCCGTAGGTTCAGTATGACCATATATGTGTCGCACCATCATCTAGGCCACAATAGTCACAGATTTCATTAGTTTGATATATTATTCAGATAACTTTCTGTTTCTTTTGGATTACTGTGCTTCTAAACTAAATGGGGTAGCTGCAGCTTTGACAAGATGGTATCAGGAAAATATTAGAGGGAAAAATAAACGGATAAGTCTCTCCTCCCTCAACATCAATTCAGAAGGTAGCCTTAAGAAAACTGGCCCAGTGGGGCCACCCAGAGGCCACCAGGTGTAGATTGTAACTAAAGGGCAGCTGCAACTTAACTCTTTCATGTAGCTCATTGTGGCTAACGTAGTTTACATGTACTTGCAACTACTGTTAGACAGATAGATTTATATGATAATAATATGGGTAAATACAAGAATGCAAATACCCAGTTCTAATACACAGTATTGTCGAGGATAAAAACTAAATAAAAACTAAAAGCTTATATTCATTGTGGTCCTCTGTGGGGAAGGACTGAGATGACAGATGTCCAAGTCAGGCAGTGTTAGTGGAAACCAGTGTTACTACACAGAGCATGTGCACAATGCAGGCAAAATGAATGTAGGCTCACTGTCACACGCTAACGCAACACAAGACTAAGAGAGACTAAGACTATGACGAACTAACTGATGCTAAGCAGGTATATTTACCATTTTAACATATGGTAATTAGCCCTAAACACAAAGTCAAAGTAACAGGGATTCATCCTCTGGGCAACATGGATATCTGTGGCACATTTCATGGCAGTTCAGCCAATAGTTGTTGAGGTGTTTCAGTCGGCACCAAAGTGCGACCGACCCTGCCACCCCTAAGGCCATGCTCCTAGCACGGCTTAAAACCTTAAAAGGTCCAGATGTTAAACCTCTGTATGTGTCTGCCTCTCTGCAAGATAATTATGCTTCACAAATAAGGGTTAAATATGAATAATAAAAATGTTGCTCACAGTCCTCTTTTGTAGTTGATGATGAACCACCTCAAGAGCTGATACCACAACAAATTCATATCCAGCATATGCTGTAGTTTTGGATGTATAAGGAGAGCATACCTGGATGCCTGCAGATAGGACTGAATCAATCTAACTGTCCTCACCAGAAGGCAATAGGTGAGGCCACAGAAAGGAAATCAAAGACAAACACTTATTGTTAAATAATTTATCAAAACATTTTATTTTCTTGAACAACAATACAATATGTCACAGAAAAATCACAAAGGGATTTAAGACAGGTCTGGCTCAGGTTTTTCTTCTATGTGAGTTCTTTTTGAAACAATAAGTGCAGCATGAATCAAACAAGTCAAGAGGAAAAATTACATCCTTCAAATAATACTAATAATGAGGACAAGAAACAAAAAAACAAAACCTTGACGTCATTAAAAGTCACATCCCTAAAAGTCTCAGCAAAAGTGTCAAGAATTACAACTACTGCTAATGCGCATCATAACACCACTAATGCCTCACAAGATTATGAATTTCATACAATGGAAAAAAGTTTTAAAAGATCTTGTATTTATCTGTTAGATACAGTACAAAGACATCATTCCATTCTTGTAACCAGCAATTGTGTTGTAATGGTTCTAAGCACCAACCGGTTGGTTTGAGTATCACTGACTCATGTTCATACATCATTATATGCTGTTCAATGAGAGGGCATAGAGGCAAGGAGGGGTCTAGCACCATGGAAATTAAACCACCCCCTGATTGCACTTCCCCTATCCACACATTATGACCATATTACATTTAAAATACCTTGTAGCCCCTTATCAAGTGAAGAACCCTCTGATATGCAATAAATATATAAGAAAACAACCATGTACAGTATAAATAATGTCACAATTTACAATTTACCATTTCCTCTGTAATCCAAAAACAGAAACTGACAACAAAAAGAGGTATAAAAGTGGGAAGAAATTCCCTTTGCAGTAATCTTAACTAGAGTGAAACAGGATATTTTTAGGGTGTATTATAATACAACAACAGCAAAAACAAGTGACTGAGGTGGACAAATTTGACCATATACAAATTAGATTTTCCATTGAGAACCAAACTACTTAAGTCTTCTAGTAAACCTGAAAACATACATTATGTACATTAAATGGTGTTCACAGACTAATGAGGGCAGGGGTAAGATCTGAAAGTTGTGGATTTTATTAGAATGGTTATAGAGCAATGGTATTTAAATGGTAATAATAGGCCTAACCTGTTCAGCCAAATCAGTGAATGTGAATAAAGCCCAGTGCAGTAACTGATAATCAAAGTTTAAGTAGGAAATCAGAGCTTTTGAAGCAGAGCTAGACTGATAATGGCCAGACCAATATACTGACAGATATTAATTTATTGCAGATATCTGTGTATGTCGGCCGATAAGTAAGGAGAACTTGCAGTACAGAAATGCCAAATAAGGTTTCAAGTAATTTAAAAGCACTGTCTCCATGACATAGTTTGCCCACCAGAAAGCATTGGCAGGTTGATTTTTACACTGTAAATTTATCTGGGTCACAATTCTTCTTCAAAAAACGAATATAAGTGATTTGTATCAAGATTTATTATGTTAATGTATTTGTTGAAAAAAAAAGAATATCAATCTGTATTGTTATGTAGTGCATTGTTATTAACTCTGAAATAACAATATCAGTTTCAGTCTCAGAACTCCAGTATGGATCGGGCTCTAATTTGAAGCTGTATACAGTTTGTCACCTTTGCATTATGACAACATTTAAAGCCAAATGTTGGACTACGTAACCTCCACAAAATGAGACCATTTGTTTTAAAGGACTATAAATGTTGGTGAAAAAAAAGTAATGAAATATGACAGCTGGGCTTTTCTTGTCATGTCTCAACTCATGTGCTCTTCAAAATGTTAAACTGGAAATATGTATATTGAACCCTCTGGCAGTGCATGGAGCTGAGCGTCATCAGGACGGATGTTTGGGGCAAAATGAAAACACAGAGCCAGCGCCTTTCAGTCTGGTTATCTGCTTGCCCTCATTGGCTTTTGCATTATAAAGATTATGATTGTGTGTCTCTTTGGACATATTACTTTTTTCCATCAATGGCAACTTCCCCTTCTCTGTACCCCGTCAATGCACACCACTCAGTATCCCATAAATTCATTCACAATTTACAATTATTTGTTTTCTCTGTCATCTAGAAACAAGAACATAGCAACAAAAGAGGTATAAAACTGGGATTGTTTTCCCATTTAAAAAATAAAAAATGGAACTATGTTTTCTGGGCATATCAAAAAACCCACACCAACAACCATTTAGCTGGACTTGTGAAAAAACTAACAAAACAAAAATTCTCATCTATATTCTTGATTTCCAACTTAGAATAAAACCATATTATTCCTCTAGTAAACCCGTATTTTAGAGAAACTGATAAAAGTTTTTGATTTGTTTTTTTAATGCTTACATAAAACCTTATTTGTATGTGTTTAATCCTCGAATTACCTCTCCTCTAAATACAGTTTGCAAGGCCAATATGGTGTACTTTTAGGCTGGTTAAACATTTTAAGTATCTAACGAGAATAAATAGGATTGGAATAGCACCTCAAAGAGTATACAGACAGGAATTACAAATGTCAGAGTTCACCTGAATACCAAACAAAAACAGGAACCAATATGATGCCAAATGTGACAATCAGCTACTTCTCCTGTGAAGCCATTCCCCTGCTGGTACAACAGAATCACAGCAAATTCATGGACATATAGAATAACTAGATTGGTGTAAAAAACTTCTACTGAATTTGCATAAAAGTACCTGAATTAATACACAGAACCGGCTACTTGACGCTTTTGAATCACAGCAGTGTCCGTTGAACATATAACCTGATTTTCAGTGCTAGCAGTGCTCACATTTATTTTGTACACATCTGAAATGCTTTTCATGAAAAGTACCAGTCTAGTCATTCTATTTTCAAAACACACGTCCAATCAGCAGCTGGTATGGGGAAGACAGTGAGCTATAGATGGATTGGGTTGAGTATCCATACCTTATTGTGTGATGTAAACAATACTGGGTAAACGTGATTGGCTGATTCAGAGAGTGTTTTTCAGGAATAGATTGCCTTGAAGACAACATTTGTGCTGCCATTAGAGTTTTGGTTATGGCTGAAAGACACCAGGGAGGAGTCCTCACTTTGAAAAGGGCGATGGAGCCTGAAGAGGAAGACAAAGAGGAAGAGACAGAGCTCAGCTGGCCACTTGAAAAAGCCATATGTGTGAGTGTGTGTGAGTGTGTGTGTGTGTGTGTGTGTGTGTGTGTGTGTGTGCGCACATGAAGTTATAATTAGGAAACACAATTAGAAAAACAACATATTCTACAAAATATCTAAAAAAATGTTGTCCGGATGTTTGTTGTCTTAAATTAATTTTTTTGTTTTTTTTGTTTTAAGTTTTTGCTAGATTTTACTTTTTTGGTCTTGAAACAACAGCCACTCACCTGTGCTGTATACATGGAAACCGTTTTTGGTCGCTGTAATCATTCCCCTTGTTCATACTGGCCCAAATGTGATACAAAAACTACAACCATGGTTTTGTGTGAAAATGCCTTCTAAAGTTGAGCGGATGTTTTTTAGAGCAGATTTCCCTCTTTGAGTTCCTTTGTCACTGTCTGCGGAAACACATTAACTGTTCATACTAAACAGACTGTAACTTTGATGTGTGTAACTCACTTCCATTAGAATTTGATCTCTTTTCAACCAGTATGGACAGGAGGAATGATTACACCAACAAAATTGTTTCGATGTGTCTTAAGATCCTTAAACATTTGTTTATTTAAGGCACCAACAAAGGAGCATTTTTAAAACGGTCCCTGCTAAAGGCTACAGAACAAAGCAATAATTACGTAAACTGGGATAACAAATAAACATAGGTATTCACTGTTACTCATCACCAATTGCAAGCAAGCGTAAAGCGATTCTTAAAGCGCTTTCATATTATACCGACATAAACTGAAACACTGGGTGACTGAAAGAGAAATCAATCTAAAATTTTGTTTCCTTCAGGGAAATGGTCTAAAGTATGTAAAGTAAGCAGAAAGTCTAGAGAATGGACTAAAACATGCAAAATCACTGTTCTTTAACATAGCTGAGTTAAGTTATTTTGGTTAAGATTTGTTAAACTTTTTTCATTTTGCTTGCAACCTTTGCACTGTAAAATATTGATAATGTTATATGGATGGAGCATTATGGAGTCCTGTTTATGGCTGGTCTAGCCTCAGAATGTTTCTTTGACATTGCTGTTAGCGAACAAGATCAGAGATAGAAAGTGGCACTGACCAGAATGAAGCCGTCGTAGGTTTTCATCAGCTCCTCTATCCGATACTGTTCCAGCACCACTACTCCTGCCAGCAAAGGGCTCTTAGCTCGGGCACAGTCCTCACAGTGCACAACGTAGCTCTTCTTACTGCTGTTCTCACTGGTCACAAACAGCAGGTCATACACCTCCACCTGCACACACACAGTTTCGGCACTGCAGTTCATTTCATGTATGGAATGCATCTACGCAACGTACACAGTTCACTGCATTGACCAGAGGCCAGGGGACGAGGGACTCACGTCGCACTCATTGCAGTAGTAGGCTGGCTCGTCCTTCACTCGACTCTGGTAACAGATCTTCTTCCCTGCAGCAACCAGCTGGTCTCTCAGAATCTGGATGTGCTTGATGGACTGCATAAGGCAGTGTCTGAGGGAGACAGAGGAGCAGATGGTGACAGATGTAAACAAACACATACATACTCACGCACACAGATACACACAAGGGGACATCTTACTTGATCATCTTGAAGGTGTCCTGGTCATTGATCTTGATGGTGCGAGCCACATTCCAGGAAACGTGGATCATGGGAACGATTGACTTCACCTTCTTGACCTCGTTCCACTCAAAGCGCTCCAGGGCGAGTTGATATTGGTATGCTGGGAGAGCAAAAAACACAAACAGTGAAAGTAGGCAGCACATTGAACAGAATATTTCATTAGTAATTTGAGACAAAGAATAACAAGTTTTAAGCTGCCGTTCTTCCCTTCTGTTTTTGGTCCTCGTTGTAACTTACAGTTGAGTGGTCCCACGTTCCAGGCGATGTTGTTGCACCAGCCCACCGCCTGGACCCAGTGCACCGTCCCTGCATTAATCCACACCAGGTCCCCCGGCCTCTGAATGAAACGGTACACAGGAATGTTGGAGCTGTAGAGGTCTTCCAGGACTGGCCACCAGGACCCTGTAAGGTAGTCTACTCCATGCCTGAGGGAAACAACGTGCAAGAATGCAATTCTTTAGTGTACACAGATATCTTATTAGCTTGTTGTTAAATCTAACAGCTTCGTCACTCACTTTTCACAGAATTTGTTGATAGCTTGCCAGTAGTGCTCGTGGACAGCAAACCACTCGCAGTCACCTGGCCCGATATTAATGTTGACCGAGCAGAAATTGTTGTTCTCTTGATGACCTGAGAAATGCAAACAGTCAATGCATTCATTAAAAATGTCCTTAATTTGAAACATTAAAACACTTCTAAACTCAGAGGATTACTAACGCCTAATTGTGCTTTACGACACACACTGACCTGGCGTGCGGCTGCCTGGCACCTTCATGTAGAGCTGGACGGTGTTCATGCCCAGGATGGTGTGACCCACGTGACTGAGCATGTTGTTGCTGGATTCCACACGCATAAAAGCTGGCAGCTTGAGCAGCTCATGCAGCTGGGGCTTCCACCTTATGAAGAGATACGACTGGTAATGTGAAATGACAAGGACCCTCAGTCACCTCAGTTAGAGCGGGTGGAATTTAGTAACACAGTCTCACCTTTTAGGGTCAGAGAGATCAATATTGGTGCCAAATTTTATGATCTTTCCAGCCGTTTTCTGCTCTGAACTGGGGGAAAAAACAAAGTCTGAGTTCAGTATAGTTAAGACAGCAAAACAGTGGATTCTTCATACAAACAGGTCACAGTTCACAGTTGTGCGCTAACCTGGGTGTGTCGGCGACATTAACAGATTGGGCAGAATTGGTTATGATGGTAGTCGAGACAGCGCTGCCCTTGCCGTTGGCTAGCATCAAACCAGCTTTTGTGGTGGCTGATGGGTCTGAGTCCTGCTCTTCTTCCTCTTCATTCTCACTCTCCTTCTCCTCCTATAACACATCTACATGAGCTTAGCTGACAAGTTGGCCAGCAGCTAAAAATAGATGCATCATTTCATGACATCACTTTGGAGGTTAAACAAAGATTGTGTGAAATAGATCCTTATTTATGGATTTCATTAGTCTATTCAATTGTAATAAAAATCATTCATGCATCTTGAATAATTACTCTAGCAAATGCTATGACAAGTGTGCTTACTTTGCTTTTCTATGGAAATGTCTTTCAGTTAGCAGGATTATGGGAGGACTGTTTAATAATCACAGCGCTCATACAGCTTTTTAAGAGTAAATATAGAAATATATAAAGAAGAATATCTAATAATGTTAATTATAGTATCAGCATTAAAAACAACTTATTGAAACCTCCCATAGCTCAAGAGGCATTGTAGGCAATTGATAATGCCTTTAACTATATCCACTAAACATTAAACCATCTGTGTTCAGGTGTGTACATGTGTTTGCCATTAGGGAAAATGTCTACCTGCAGGCTCTCCTGGAAGCTGGAGGCCTGATACTGGGCGTATTTGGCAATGGTGGTGTGTGAGCGGCTGCTTTCACAGGGCCACGCCTGTGCAGAACTGCTGGGATCCCAATTCTCATCAGCGGGCTGCTGAACCTGAGTCCTCACTTCCACGGCATGCTCCGCGTTGGCCTCCACCAATGATTTGGTGGAGAACAGACCAAGGTCTCACATAGGGAAAAGAAAGCATTACATTACATGACATTTAGCAGACGCTTTTATCCAAAGCGACTTGGTGATCGGGGGAGTCCGGGGTCAAACCCATGACCCTTTGGTTGATAGGCACACAGCTGTACCTCTCACCTAACTAGCATTTTTAAATACTCAAAAATGGTTATTTGTTATCCCAGTTATTTTGCATTAATTTATTTATGTCTAAGCTTATATTTCATACAACTATTTAAGACAAAGAGAAAAAAGGTGTAGGAATAAAAACAAGATTACTTTATCTATACTGGATGATTGTAAAATACACACACTAAAATATGCAAACGCGTTCCTCGATCATAGTACAGCCTCTCATTGGCCCAGCCGTCACGTCGTGGTTTATCAAAAATGGTATGCATTCAAATTTGGACACGACTGGGATGTGACTGTGAGAATGTGGTGCTGTATGCTGCCCTATTGGCAGATAATACAGAGTTTTCAAGACACAGCACTTCCTGTATTTGAAGATTGTTCTCACAATAATGATGACAGATGCAGCACCCATACGGCTGGATAGGAGATCACAAAGACTGCCTTCATTTATTTTTGTTTATATCTGAATAATCAACGCCTCCTTCTATTTTCCTTTCTCCTTCCCTGTTCCTTGCATGACAGTTTTCACAAAACAATAAAAAAAAGGCCCTAATTAATGGAAATGTGTTACTAATAACCAAAAACTCACTATGAATGAATGGAATTTGATCATTTCTGTTGGGCTAAACAGAGTAAATAGAGTGGGGTAAATTAGGTGAGATGAGTGTGGTATATAAACTTACTAAGGCGGAGGGAGCCAGCAAGGCCTCTGATGACAGTAACAGCGTTTTTGGGATCAGTGCAGAACTGAAGCAGAACCGGAGAGAACGCGTCCCTCTTGCTCTCCAGCTGCAAAAGAAACACAGTGTTATTATGAGCATTTGAACAGAGAAAAAGTATAAATTTTGAATCTTGAGAACAAATTTAAAATACTGACAGCACGTTGGAAACCTGTAGATGTCTTGAAACAAGGTATGATAAGACAGCTCTCTCTGCTGCTATCGAGAAATGATCCAAGACATAATTCAAGTGATTTCAAGTAATTCAAAGAGTTATGGTCTTTGAATTCATAAAAGAACAAGACTAAAAGTCTGCAGCCATGCTAGGGGCTCTGTGAGGCTGCACCAGAAGACTTGGAGAGGTCTATATATATAGGTTTCATAATATTGACCATGTTCACCATCCTAGTTTAGCATGTCAGCATGCTAACATTTACTAATTAGCACTAAACACAGCAGAGGCTGATGGGAATGTCATACGTATTTAGTCATAAACCAAAGTATTAGAGACAAATTGTGGAGGTACATGTAAGGTTAAGAGATCACTATAGGCCTTACAATTCATCCTGATGGCAACATGAATGTACCAAATATTGTTCCAATCCATCAAACGGTTATTGAGATGTTTCCATTTGAAGTGAAGTGGTGGACCGACTGCCATTCCTAGAACCATTTTAGCATGGCTAAAAACTAGTTTTAGGATTCCGAATTTGTTTATATTACTTTCTGGGTTGGATCTGTTTGACTATGCTAATCTATGTGCACTCACGTAAATGCTTGGTGTAGGAGGATTAAGCTTTTCTCGAGGAATGGGGGTCTCAGTGGAAATGTTAGGTTTAACAGAGAAGGCGGGAAGCAAGTACGACTCCTTGAATTGCCCCTTCACCCTTGTCCCCCTGGAAAAAAGACCACAGAGCAATGAAAGACAAAATGAGGAACAACTTAGATGTATAACTTAGATGTAAAACACTGAAAATTTCCCTTCAAAATTCGATGTTTAATGAGATGCCCAGACCAGTAGTATCTTTGTCAGAGTACTCACTTGCAAGCTTTGATCACGTCGGTGGCCTTGTTTCCAATGCTGATCTTGGAAAGTGGGATCCTCTGCTCCTCCACCTCTGATATGTTGAACGTTTGTCTTCCAGCAATCTCCACTTTAATCAAGAGGATCCTTAGCTCCTTAGACAAACCCATGGACAATGCTTTCAGTTTCATTGGGTCAACTGGAGCTAATGAGACAGGAGGTTTACTTGCTGGTGTGGACACAGATAATGTGGATGTATTGATTGTTACAGTTGACGCTGAACTTGAGGTCTTGGTATTTGTGGTTCCGGCTGCTGAGGACATCTTGTGTTCTAACGCACCAATTTCTTCCTTCTTCTCTTCATCTATCTTTACCTCAGTGTTCCCAGTGTCCACCTTTTCTCTCTGGATGTCTTTGCCATGTGGGGTTTGATTTTCCTGAGGACTCTGGCCAGTAATATCTTTGAGAGATCTGGGTGACTTTCTAGAGATGACGAGCACTGAGGATGAAACATCCCTTTTTTCCAAATCCCTTATTTCTTTTGCTTTGTTCTTATGACAGATGTCACTGCTTTCTTTTGTCTTTATCTTAATCTTGATCTCTCCTCCTCTTCCCCCATCCTTAGCCTTTCGTTTCCTTTTTCTGTTTACGCCTATGTTTTCTGTCTCTTTGCTGCTTCCCCTGTCTTCCTTGGCAGAAACCGAAATGAGGCCGGTGAAAGAGGCTGTATGCGTTGTGGTCAGTCTCAGCTTTGCACTCAGTGACCCGTCCAAAAGAGACGACTCTGTTCTCTCAGTGAGGATCTCCATGGCCTTACCCTCTTGTTTCTCTTCTATGTCATCCTCAATTTCTTCCTGCTTCTCCTGCACCAGGGCGTCCAGACTGTGGGACTTCAGAAGTGTGTCTGAGGTAGTGTGAGTTAGTGATTGATTACCGGGTTTGGAGGCTGCTGTTGGATCTGATTTGGGGGAGAAATTCTGATCCTCATGACAGTTGATCTCAGGCCCCAATGCAAGAGAAGAAGAGTACTTCACTCCTCTAGTGGTGCCAGCGGGAGGTCCCCCAAAGGGACCACCTCGGCATGTCACCCTCTGGCCTCCGAGAAAGGTGGCCAGGCTCTTGAAGACATCATCCAAACCTGTTTTTTGGTGGCAAAGCTCATGAAGAAGAGAGCCAGAGGTTTCCCCGCCGCTGTCCACCTCTTCTTCCTTTTCTTCCTCAGCAACCTCTTCAGTTGTAGAAGGTAGATCACCGAGTTCAGTTATGCCTTTGTGGGAAAAATCAGCCAGTGTACCTTCACAAGGCTCCTTATTCGTATCATCAATGCTCTCACTGTCAGCAGGAGGAGGAGACAGGCACTGGGTGGGGCTGGGCTGGAGGACAGGTCTACTTAGCACTCCCTTTTCTAGCTCCTCCTCATCTTCTCCCAGAGCCGATACTGGAGAGCCCTGCCAGCTGAGAACAGGAGGAGTATTTGCAAGGTTGTCTCCCATTTCCCTGAAACTTCCCATCACGGCCACAGGCTGTAGGTCGGGGGCGTTGAGAACCCCTCCCTGCCCACCTTCTTTGCCATGGACAGGATGCTCTAAGCTAATAGAACATTCTGTACTGAGAGGTGCTAAGGCTTTAAATAAAAGGGAGGGGAGTGAATCATCAGGCCTTGCTTTTGGTCCAGATCTGGTCTGGTTGGGGCTGGTGTTCCTGGAAAGAAGCTTTTTTAGTTGTTCCTTGACAGGGAGTTTTGGGGGACACCTGATCTTCTTGGGTATTTTGTGATTTTCAGATTTTGAGGATAGCTGTGGTGAAGTGCAGCTGGGATGAGGAGTATTTGTGGATGGCCTGTGTGTTCTCTCTGCCCGTTCACTCTTCACCCTGTGCTTGTGATTGGGTGGTGACTGGTCTTGGTTCTCTGGGTACGGTGTTGTAGTCTCCATTTTACTAATTTTGATCTCTCCTGAAGAGTTGGAAGTAGATATGGAAGTAAACATTTCCTTTTCTGCGACTTTTGTTTTCAAGCCTAACTTTCTTTCCTTCTTTGCTGCTTTATCCCTCTTATTTCTTCTCTCAGCCAATCTTTTATCATCTCTTTTCTTTCGTCTTTTTCTTTCTTCTCCCTTTCTCTCCTTTTTCACCAGTTTATCTGTTTTTTTGTGTTCTTCCAGCTCTTTCTCAGGCTTGTTTGCTCTTGATCTGCTGTGGGAGGACTGTCGCGAGCAAAGGGCCTGCGAGGCCTTTCTGTATTTGACGTCTGCAAACCTGGATTTTGGACCGGCGTGAGATGTAAGCGACATGGTAGATGTCAGGCTAGGTCTCGGGGCATGATTAGGGCTCCCCTGGAGTTTCTGCTGTCCATTGAGGCCAGGACTGCACTGATGAATGACCGATGGATCTTTTCTGCTGCTGGCCACAGTGTATGAAGACGGACTGGAAGGAGCACATGGACTGCTAGCAGTAGAACCTCCATCCTTAGGACTGCAGAGGAGGGATGAATAGGGAGGAGAGTTTGAACCAGAAGACTTGGAGAGGGCTGGATCCCTCGAATTGCCCTTTTGATGAGTGTGCTGAGGTTCCTGCAGAGTTAATATTATATCTGTTTTAACTTTCATTTAAGGATAGGACACTCAATTACATAGAACCATATATATGTACTTTTATACTGACATTAACAACAAAAGTTATAGCGACTTAGGCCTGGTGAAATGGCACAAAAACAACTTTTGAGAACTTTCATGTCTAAGTTACTACCTCCATGTACTTGATTTGGTTATAGAATAGAATATAATACACTCTACCTATCTAGTAAGTAAGAAAGTAGAAAGTGTAATAGAAAACGTTGCACTTTTTGTGTGTTTGTGCTATTTAAATGTTTATTTCTCACTGTGCTTTGCTTGTGGTGATGGCTCCGTGAGTCCTTTTCTTCAAGAGGATGTAGCAGTGGGTTGTGCTGTGGAGCTCTGGGGTGGCCTGTGTGCCGTTGATAGTGGTAATTATGGTTTTGGTGGCTGTAAGGCACACGGGTGTGGTCTGCTGGTGAAGAGGAGATTTTCCGGTCGACCTTCCCTCTGCTTCCGTGATGTGGTGATCTGCTGCCACAGCTCTGGTTTAGAGCTGCTAGGTTACTGTTACTGAAGCCATGTCCTCCAGCTCGCAGTTTAGAGGTTTCCTGCCAATTTCAAAACCAGTAATCAGCAATGACTGACATGTTTGTTCAGTTTTTAGTAATCTGGTCTGATTATACAAGCTTACCTGTTGCTGTGTTGTTGAGGTCCTGTGGTCAGAGTGGTGGCAAGGACCCCCCCTGTCATTAAGAGGCTTCCAGTCATCTTGGTTGCAGCGGTGGTGGCGAGGTGGTGACGGGGCATGGACAAATAAAGGTAAATGCCTTGATCCTGGATGAGATGACTAAACAGAGAAGCACACATATCCTGTCAAACTACGATACTAGAATACTTGAATCAAAGTTTGTTGTGCTAAACCAAGAAACATTACCTGGTCTGGGCCAGAGTCTCTTCTCCTCTTGATTGGACACTCTTCTCTAGGGGGTAAAGGGTGCTGTGGAGGTGGACTGTGCTGGTGTAGTTGGTCTCGTCGCAGGTGGGGGACTGGCCGTTTCCAGGGTCCTGGTTTGCCGTTCATAATTCTGCCTGGAAAGCTCCTGTGGCAGTCTGAGGGGGCCCATCTCTCTGGGGGCAACTGGAGTTCTCTGTTGTTGCGATGCAGACGAGGACCCCCATGCTAACAGTTCCAAAAGAGAAAAAAAGATAATCAAGAAGTCAAATAATGACACACTTCTACTTCCAATAACAATATGAACTCCTTTGAAAGGAATATTGTTCCAGATATGCAAGTCTCACCACAGAGTTGCTGACATTGTTGTCCCAGTTTCTGTAGCGCTCTCCTGGCCCTGTTAGATAACCGTTGACGGTGCCAGCACGGTTGTGGAATGAGCGTGGGGAGTTGTGAAGCCAGCTCTGGGCCTCAAAATGCCGCTCTTTACCATCCCAGATACGTAGAGGCTGTCTAGGCCCCTTGGAGATAACCTTGTCCTGCACATGGTTGACTGCTCTGTCCCCCCTAAGCAAAAGACCAACTACACTAAGCAACAAGTATCATGATGTAGATGCTGGTTCAAAACAATAATGCAACAGATGACACAAATGGGACTTTACTGTATACACCAAGGTAATATTCATATCCATGGTGACATCAACTGTTCTGTTGCTCAAGTGGCAAGTACAAGTGAGGCTGGCTCTGCAACTGTTTTAAAAAGCCGTCCTTTATTATTCATCCAAATTGTTTTAGTAACAGCTGCATTGCAGTACACAAATTATATGAGAACGACTACCTGTGCTTTAACAACACGTTTACAATGCAGTGCATGAATGATGTTCATGCTGTTCTACTCACCTATGATAAAGACGACTTGACGGTGGATGATGTGACTGATTTCGCCCTTCTTGGCATCTGTTGTGACAAATAAAAACATACAGCTCATGGGAGAATATAATAAATGTGAGCACTCTGAAGCTTGTTGCTAGTGGCTGAAAGTCAGGTTGAAGCCATCAGTTTCTCTTTCCACATCTTTGCTTTGAATGTCTGCTCTTTCTTTTGAAGGTCTATAGATTTCATTTGGCATAGCTTGTTAAAAAAGGTTGAAGAATCAGTTAACCCCATGCAGAGGGTTATGTTGTCATTGTGACCCTATTTTTAAACAGACAACTGGATATACCCAGCAATTTATATTTGTTCATTTCCCCTACTTTAAATAAAAACATGCACATTGAAGTCTTTGATTTTGTCTTAAAAGGACACTTGTGGCACTGTTTCTCAGCTGGACTGAATTACATTTTGATACAACATACCAACCTACAGTACTGTATGTTGCTCAGTCCAATAATGACTTATAGTTCAGTGTTTATGTCTCTTTGGGACTCACACCTCTTTATCAGAGTGACAATTATTACTATTGCCAAATCCACAACTACATAGCTACAGATACAATCATATTAATGAGAGCCACCCTCAACTGCTGCAGCTGTACAATCAGACTGAGGCTTCTCTCAGCTGCAGCTGAAGAAGTTATAGTTTCTTTCACCAGAGTCCTGCTTTTTTTAAACTGCAGATGGGCTCATGCTCACAGCTGCAGCTGAAGTAAGAGCTTTTCATGAATATGCTCATCACAGTTTCAGTTAATCAGTCAGTCCCTTAAAGTGGTGCTTATCTTGAATCAGCCCAGACAACAAAGGCTGGGGTCCCACCTGCTGGAATGACCCTGGTTGATGAAGTTCAAGCCTCAAGTTGTTCCACTATCCACTCCCACAGAGTTTAAATTCTTTTCAGGAAGGCTTATGCCATTTTTTGTTTTTATCTCTAGGTGTCAGTGGCATTTTTATTGTATCTCCTTTGTTAACAGTTACAGCCAACAATTTCTCCTTTGACTGAAATTAAGGCTACTGCAGTCTTATTGGAAGCATAGGTTGAGGTTCACAACTAAAGATTATAATGCATGATCAGTTCGGAAATGAGAAAAAAATAGACTATGGTACAGTAAATACACAAAAGAATGCCTCTGCAAATGGACTGTTGTCCTTTAAGAAATCAAAACTAACACTGTAGAAACAAGTGCGTGTGAGTGTTGTGATACTGCTGCTTTCACACCTTTGAGTGTAGCTCCAGGGGTGACTGTTTACAGGAGCCCATTGTCCTCTGTTAGGTCCTCCAGCTGGATAGGAGCCCCATGTGTTACGGCCAGAGTATAGCTCTGCTGGGTGATACATGCAGCCTGAAACACAGATGCTATTTAATATGTATGGTGTTCAGATTTTGAATAAATATACAAATAAATAAATATGATATCTTATTTAAAGAACGTCTGACAACAAAAAATGCAACATGGATCAGATGCCCACCACTTTGGATTGTACAATCACTTTAATTTGAGAGAAATTCTTACACAATGTATTACAATGTATGTTAAATTAAGGGAAGATTTAGTAGTTCCTTGATGTTTACGCAGAAGACTGCTTTACTCACAGACTCATTATTTGAAATGAAAAAGGCCTACAGGAAGTAAAGTAAAACCCAGTTACAGCAGCAGGTGAACACAATATCCATTGGCATCTGCATCGTTCTACTATCTGTGACATTTTTTTGTGGTTCACATAGTACATGCTTGGATGTAAACAGCCATACACACACACAGTACAGAGACAGAAACAAATGTTTTATGGTTACCAGTCTTGGCCTGTGTTTGTCAGGACTGTGGACTAGACACATGGTTGAGGAATACAATCTGTATATGTCTGGAGAAAGAGAAACATGTCCACACAGTAATTGCTTTTATTTTGGCCTGATAACTAATTATCTTTTAATCCTTGTGGGTCTGTGATTTACATCAAGACCAAAGTATTGTTTTGTGTATCTCTGGTAGATTTGATTTCCTCGTGTTGTATTTTCTGCTGCACTGTATCTGTTCAGTGGTCATATCATCCCTCAGCCAGAGCTGCATTGTGCATTCAGCCTCTCTCTAATCACTGCTACCCAGCAGCCACCACAGCCAGTGGCCATCCAATGACAGAAAAAACATGGCACTAGGATGAAGGACCATGGCAACCTCATTTTAAGAACAAAGAGAGAAAAGCGAATGGAGGAAAACAGGGTGGGCAGCTGTAGTGTTTTTCTTCCCCGTACAGTATAAGCCCTGATTCTTTATTTCTCTGACAGAACTGGTGGGGAACGTGTCTCAAATCAACAGCACCCATCTCCTATGCAGTCTCACCACCATCAGCTGCTAGTTCAGTAAATCTATGCTTTTTCCTTTAGTACACCAACTTCCAGAAGCACAGTGAGCTCTGTAGCTGCCTGCTGAGTACTGAGCCACTATACCAGGTAAGGTGTTTGGCTTTCAAGTTAATCACTTATTGTCTGAACATAATTTCCAATCCTTCGACCCCTCTGCACGTTTGTATTTTTTTCTCCCTTTGCTAAAAATAGAATCATTGAATACAGTTGTTTCTTTTACCGTGCACAGAAAAGATCTCTTACTGTCTCTATTGCTGCTGCCAACACTTCAACACTCAGTGTTACAGTGAGCTCACCTTGTAATCAAATGAACTTTGCATGCTGAAGAGAACATTGCTTTACTGGTGATTGGTTGTACCTCTGTATGCATTCTTTTCCCACAGCTATTCATAAATAGTACGAAGAACTTCTGTGCATCGTTTAACCACTTCCCTAGTGGTGCATTTTTTTGTATGTTTGTTTCATACAGGTTTGTTTGTGGTAAGACTGTTGCAGCTGTGCTACAATAACCTTTCTGTGAGTGCTGAATGAGCTAAGTGAGCCACCTCTTCGAGTCCATTTCCAACCAGTTGCTAGAGCAACTGAAGCCAGACAGTTCTTACTGCTGTGGCTTTAGGCATTTTAGAGTCAGCTGCATTTAGATTTATTTTTAGAGTAGAAAGAGGACAAAAAAGGCCTTTATGTACATACAATGATACACTACTAACACAGTAAAATAAGACTGCATACCTTTACCCCAACATACAGCACTGTATTGTATGCTATCAGTTGCCACATAGAGCTGCAGAAAATGCACAGCATGTCTTATATCCACTCTAATCCAAATATTACCTCCTGTTCCATGAAAATGTGCTTTTTGAGAGACTAGCATTTTGAGCTTCTAAGATTCTCTGCTAACGCTGAAAAGAACCCCACCATAAATTGCTTTAAAACTTTCTTTGCTTGGGATCTTGGTTGTATGACTTTACTCTCAGACTTGCCTCTTTGTGTTGTGACCCAGAATGGCAACTCATCTTAATGTCACGTCCCTGGAAATCCTGAATTGTGATAAAGACGTTCACTGTGTGCTTAATTCCCGCCAACAGCTTTCATGGTTTGTGGGGTGTTACAACCATTTCAGATCTTCCTGTTTCTTCGATAAGACACCGTGCTTTTAACCCTGTGCTTGCTAGTATTTGAGCAACATTACACTGACAGCATCTGTTGTAGTTGCACACCAGAACACGTTTGTTACAGTGTTGTAGGAGGAGCTGTCAGTTGACAGCAGCTTACATTTGACTCCACACAACAATGGCTCTGTGCTTGCAATATCAAACCCATCTGTGCAGGGTTAATTCCAAACATCTGGAATTTTTGCTCCACGGCCAAATGATGTCATGTGCAAAAGGGGTTAAGTTGCTGTTGGGTAAAATCTGAAAAGAATGTGCAATGCAAACAGAACAGTATGGGAGTGCGTTGTGTTAAATGTCTGCATAAAAGTAGGGCATTACTTCTAAGAGCTTACAATTCTGTTCCTGGCTTGTACTAGTGAACTATTTATGCACAAATGATGTTTTACAAATAAAGGATTTCATTCGTTATGCTGTTGGTTGATTAGTTGATACTTATTGGTAGGTTAAACCTGGTGTCTGCACCCCTCAGTCTGCTTCCTCCCTCACTCTCGTCACGAAGGAAACCCTGGTCATCTCTCTGTCACCACTCTGCTAAAACCCCCATTTGGCTGTCTCACCTTTACAATTTCACCACACATTTCCTGTTTGCTAAATGTAAATTAGAGACATGTATTTGAAGTGTGTGTGTGAGTGTGTGTGTGCACGTGTATCCCTATAACCAGTCTTACCTTGCAATTATTACTGAGAGAAAAGGGGGAGACAGGCTCTTGTCTAAATTCGATGATGGTGTCAGTCAGGAATAGGAAGACGGCAGACCAGTGCAGTCTTAGATCCCTTTAAATAGATACGCTCATCCTCCGCTAGCTGGCAAACACATAGAGACACACATAATGGAGAGACGTTGAGGAAATACCATAGTCAGTTGATGCACAGATGTACAAGACAGGAAGGTTTTATTGTTTCAAATGAAGGGCAGTATCCCTCCTCCATCCCTCAGGTATTGCTGCCATTCTCCTTTCCTTCTCTTCTTGTCTCTCATTTCCTGCAACACATGCTTTCACACACATTTACACTGTTGCAGACCTGACCCTCTCCAGACAAAGAAAAGGAATGAAATGAGATGTAGGCAAGAGGGAAGTGGGAGAACGTGCCAGTAACCTTTGATAGACAGGTACGCTTTCCTTTCTCTTGACTTTCCTCTTCTTGTCCCTGCCTCATTCCTACTGCCATCTTCACTACTTGTTTCAACAAGACTCCTTTTCTTTCTTGATACCCAATATCCCAGCCTCTTCCATTCTCTTTCAGGCTGTGTGTATAGCTCTGCCGTTGCCTCACCCTCCCTTTTCCCTGCACGCTGTGTCCTTGTATCCCTGGCAACCGATGATTTCATTTAGTCCAGAGCTGGGAGCAAGGCCTCAAGCAATGAGGGGAGTGTTCACGTGTGTGTGTGTAATTGTGACATGGAGAGAGAGAGAGAGAGAGAGAGAGAGAGAGAGAGAGAGAGAGAGAGAGAGAGAGGGAGAGGGGAGGGAAATGGAGAAAGTCCATAGGATTTAATATAATCATTCCACATCTCTATCTTTTCTCTGTTCACTGTTCTCAGATGTCTGCAACCTTTATGTTTAGATAAATATTCTTTGTGTAGTGAAGAACTGCAGACACACTTCAATTTGTGTCCTCATTTGGACAAATGAACAGTCTGGGACATTCTTGCATATCTCACATTATCTGGAGCTGCTTGCTAGCTGCAGTGAGCCACTACACTGTGACTAGCAAAGATACTGAGCCTATACCATAAAAGGAAGGATGTGCTGCACCAGGCCAGGCCTGTCTCTGGTGCCTCTTAAGCTAGCTCACACGAGGAGCAGAGACATGAACAAAACAGATGGAGGGGAAGTGAGAAGTGACAATGTACAGACGGACAGAGCCTGGACAGACAACCCACCCTCAATGCATGCACGTTTGATTGATTGATTGTTTGATTCAGGCCTGAAATAGCATCGCAATCACAGAGACAGAATGTACAGTATGAGCCGAATATCAATCACATTTCTAAAAATAACATCCCTGCAGCCCCGCTTCCCTCTGCTATATCCCCTTCTCCCTTTCCAGCAGCTTCTCCTGGTGTATGCTCCATAAAGCACAGTCCTCTGTGGGGTACTGGAATGTACCAAGGCAAGGTCAAGAGCAAGAAACAAGGGTGTCTTTTGCAAACAATGCAAAATGCACAGCTTTTCATGGGAAGCAGGTTAACAGGTTTGAAGAAGGCCCTGTAAGCATGTGTGTGTGTGTGTGTGTGTGTGTGTGTGTCAGACAGCTGGCTTGTGTGAGATGTGGTAACCTAGAATTGCACGACCAGGTGGTTACCTAAGCCGGCAATCATATCCACTGAAAGCATGCATTGCGTGCAAGTTGTATGCTAGTGACAGTAACCCTAAATACCCTTTGTTTATTCTGTTTCAACTCCTCGAAAATGAGCGTCTGAGTCAATTATTTTATAAAAGCAACAAAGCCAAACAGGTCTCTGTGTGAGATGTGTTTAACAGACTGAGCTGAACTTTCAGT
Source organism: Nannoperca obscura (assembly GCA_036024295.1). Lineage (NCBI taxonomy): Eukaryota > Metazoa > Chordata > Actinopteri > Centrarchiformes > Percichthyidae > Nannoperca > Nannoperca obscura. The sequence continues at coordinate 41,639 of JAVQJL010007593.1, forward strand.
GGAGCCAAAGTACTGTATCTGACACAGTTTGTACATTGTTCTAGTCAAAATGAATATTAATCACACTTGGTCACACTGTAGCTTCTTTCTACTGTACAGTACACCTCCCATAAATACACCCAGACACACACAGGCTGATATTCATCAGTTAAACGTTCCACAGAGCACAAATGCAACCACAACACAAGTGTAACCGCATCAATTCCCCTTCAGTACATTCATCATTTCACATTTCTGCTCTTGCACTATGTGTCTGCATGTGAGCATTGCATGTGTGCATGTGTGTGTGTGTGTGTGTTGAGGGAGGGGGGGCTTCATGCATGAATGTGCAGCACAGTCTGCAGACACACACTGCAGTATGTTGAGCCATGGCAGATCGTTCAGAATGACAAACGGGGTTTCTACAGTACAATCAACAAATGCAGACAAACAGAAAAGAAGCAGAAATAAACGCTCACACTTCTCCCACACTGAACAATGCATGCGGTCCAATTACATTCAGCCATTAGCAAACTGCACATCAAGCTGCTCCTCTGTAGTCCTCATTTACCTCTTTTTTTGGTCCTTGTTCTGCTTTGGTCCACACGCCCCTCTGCTCCCCTTTTCCTCTCTTTCACTCCTCGCCACCTTGTCTCACCCGATCCTCTCTCCTCTTGTCTCCTTTCTTCCCCTCTCCTCCTCTTCCTGTTTCCACTCCACTCTCCGATGCTGGGGCAGACCGATCCATGTACAGAGACCGGCGAGGCGGGCCAACAAGCTGCCAATCAAAGGCCACGAGCCAATGAGTTGGGAGAATTTCCTATCTATAACATTTTAGAGTGGGCAGGAGGAGGGGAAACAGCAGACGGGCATGGAGGGTCTCTTTATTTCCCTCTTCTTCCCTCTGTGTGCATGCATTTATCTCTCTCTCTCTCTCTCTCTCTGTGTGTGTGTGTGTGTGTAAGAGAGAGAGAGAGAGTAAGAGCTTGCAATATCTCTGAAAGCGTATGACAGATTTTTTACTTTGAATGCAATATTATTAGGCTTTATAAACAAATGTGCAAAACTATACATACACATCTGCTAACATTAGCCTGTGACAGCAGTGTGCCATTTCCACATTTTTTCAAATCCTCAGAAAATATTATATTTAATGGCTCAATTAAAGTTGGTGACATTACACATCACAGTATTGGTGAGAACAGTGCATACGGGCGGGGGGGGGGGGGGGGGGCGGGGGGGGGGGGGGGGGG
>JAVQJL010007599.1:0-54345 GCA_036024295.1 Nannoperca obscura
TCTAACCCCCCCCGTGTACAAAACGACCAGGTATGTTGGCGTACAGATGGGGAACTCCCCCCCCCCCCCCCCCGTATTCCTCTAAAGAGTGTTTAATTGACTAAATAATGAGTAGATCAGCACCTTGTGTTGGAATGTTTTCTCATTAAATTGAATTAAATACAAGCACAAAAGCTTGCCTCTGCAGAAATCTGAGATTGAAAGCTGGTATATGTATATTCACATTTTACTGTTCAACATACAACCTGCTGGGATTATTCTACAGTCCTCTGGCCTTCACTTAACTTTTCTGGTAAGAGGTCTTTGCCAGTCTATACAGAATGTTCAGCCAGTGTTCACACAGTGTGCTGTACACATCTCCAACCCCATTATACAGACATCTTTACATATTTGCAAGCACTAGAATAACTGTCAGCCAAGCACAGTGCAAGGTCATATCTGACTGTATATTTTATAACATGTATAGGTTGAATTAAGTTTGTGCCACCTTTTTTAAATTGAAAATGTATATGATGTCTTTGTTTTTTAGAGGTTTCTCTGGATTCATTTTGTCTACATTTCTTGGTGGCTGAGTATCTCTGCTTTGGATTTAAGTTTAGTCTGCACACATTTAATATTTAATCAGCGGAGATTATGTGCGGTAGATTAAACAAAACGCATGTCTTTTATACAATTACACACATTATCCTTTTCCATAAGCATATATTGCTACACATTCCCTACATAACGTGGCTTTTATTGTTTATAATGGTTGTACTGACCACTGGTTTCTTTATGTACTGTATTTTGCCATTTTCTTTGGGTCTTTTTTGAAGGTTTTCGGGACAAGCACCTTTTTGTAATGGTTAATAACGGCAGAATTAACACTATCATATAGCTCTCTTGTTTGAAGTTGACACTAAAAGAGCTGAAGACTAATGTTCTGTAGTTTTCAAACCTTGTTTGAGGGCCCGTTCTTAAAACTGCTGCATAATGTTGAATAATTGTTGCAGGCCTAGTTCATTTATTGTAATTAAGCATTTTGTAAGGGTTCCTGTATGGTTTGCTTTAGAAGTGCCAATAAATAATTCTCTTTGAATTGTAAAATGTATTATGTGATGGGTGGAAAAAGTATTTGAAGATGATGATGGCTGTTTTAATTGTTAAAAAATATTTTTGTGTTTTACAATATGTGCTGGATTTTTTTTCTTTTGCCATTTGTTGGAAATAAACTAAACAAAAAGGGATAATACACCAGAAAAAATCTTAAATAAAGAAAATCAGATACAAGACTAGAGGATTTAATATTTACAGTAACTGTTCTGTAGTATAATATAACACCCATGCCTACATTTCTGAGTTTCCTGGAAAACACAGATTGCACACATTATGTGCCCAGTTATCTGAGAAGTTCTTCCAGTAATGGGTTTATTCTTCTCAAAATGTCTACAAAGAAGTCCAAACAGTAATTTGTTCCCAGTGTGATGAACTTTTGGAATTAGCAGAAGGGATTTGTGCCTGATCTGTCTGCGTGGTCTGAACATGGTTAAACGTGCTGTGCACTCTGTGTATGCACTGTCCTGTTTTCTGTAGACCCTGCCTGTTTGTAGTTGCTTGCGTCTTGTCGAGCTGATTAAGATTGCTCCTCAAAGGCACTTCTCAAAGTACTTTTTGGGGACTGTGCTGAAACAGATTCAAGAAATTTGTAGTCAGTCACTGAACAAAACATCAAAATACCAAAATGTCTTGTTTTTTATGGTGTTTCTGTTGTTGAACAAGCCTACTTTATTGTTTAGATTGTGTTTACTCCATTTTCACATAGATACTTTTTTAAAAGTCATACTGGATGGCAACAAGAGCTTCTAGGTTGGCTATGTTTTGCAGTCTAACAAAATATACACAAATCTCTCTGCCATACATTTACTTCAAAATTAATCACATTTTTGAATTAAAAGAAAATACTTTGTATGTGGTCTAAAATTTTTTGTTGTTGTTGTGATGTCAGTCCCAGCTCTCCCAGCCCTGTAACTCAACAGATGACAGCTATGAGCATCTCCCAGGATTCAGCAGCTGTAGACTCTGATCGAGCGGAGGCTGAGGAGGGGGAAGAGGAGGGTACTTCCAACAGCACAGGTAAACATCACAGAAAACAGTAGTCCTTCGCCTACCTTTTATCAAAATAAAGTGAGTCACACTCTCAGCTATGGAAGGCTCAACTTCTTAAGGAGCAGGGTATGAATTAACAGGCGAATCGTGAAATGCCACCCTCATCCATAAGCATGAATTTAAGATGTTAACATCATGTATTTTGCCCATCTGTGTTAAACATAGTTATCCTGGAAAACAAAGCATATATTTGAACAAGTAGTGGAGGAATCGTGACTCGTATCGTTGTGCTTGTTGGTCCTTTTTTTCTTTTCTTTTCACCAGAGCCAGTTGGGGAGGCGGCACAGGCATTGTCTGATAATGACCAAACTCCTGATAAAAACAAGAAAAAGAACCGCTGCTTTTCTTGCCGGAAGAAAGTGGGCCTTACTGGTAAGGAAGAGAAGAATTTTACACACACACGTACTGAGTAATCTTCCTAACTACTGACATGGTTCAAAGGAGTCATGAACCTGGAATCTCCACTTGCCTCACAATCACTACCTGGCAGAGTTTGAATTGATACCTTGTCACCTCATTACCTTCCAGTTTTATGGCGCATAGTGTCCAAATGTTGGTTGGGAATTTCGCAATCTGTGTCACAGCATGGCTCATTTTAAAATTCACAGCACTGACAGAAGTAAATCGGTCGCCCTATCTAAATGAAAATCTTGTCCAAAAGCAGTCAACCAAGGAGATGACAGTTTGCAAACACGGTCCTCTGAAATGTTTAAAGACAATATGTCTGGAAAGGGATGATATTCTTGGGCTACTGAGACTGATGAGAAGCTTTCTGCTCAGTCACGCTGGGTCATGTTTACTTATAATGCTCTTTTGTTCACATCTCAGTTGTGGTGTTCCCCAAGGCTTGACCAACGACAGCTCATTGATTTCTATTGACATTCAGCTGTCTGCCACTGGAGTGAAAAACCTGCTGTCAGAATTTGACTCTTGTTGTAGCCTCTTCTACATTTTGAAATGTGGCATAATGTGTGGCCGCTTTATTGTGCTCATAAAGATTAAATACTTCACCCACGTATCTAAAACCCAACTCCCACTCTATGGTTTGTGTAGGTATGTTTCTTTTTCTCGACAACCAACACTTTGGTACAGAGAGCAACATACTGCAGGTTAGTGGCACATTTCACAGTGTGCTGTTGCCTCCAGCTTTTTGCCAAATTGGATTACCTCAAAGGAGGCTCTAGTTGCCATTTAATGTTAAATATTTTGTATTTTGGTCCTGACACTGACCAAAATCCTCAGTATGAATGTGAGAATGCAGCCTGATAATGGCAGTACCCTCAGGGCCTATTTGAACGCGGGCTGAGCTGTAGACCTTTTATTCATGCCCTGTTTTTAGTTTCTGCTCAAGTGGCATTTTGTTGAACTGTATTTTACCTAATATAAAATATGCCCCGTTTAAAAGCAGTTATAGAGCAAATATAGCCAGACCGTGATGTAGGTCAAGAGCAACACATATGAATTGAACCTTTCAACCCGTAGAGGTCAGGGCAGCAGTCCTCTACATCCACAATACTACTTTTTTGGTTTAAAACTCATAACTTTTGCTACGTTTACACCCAGCGTCCACACTACTGCGGCCATTTCATAACCCTTAAAACGGAGACATTTTAAAATGCTGCTGACGTTCTAAAACGATGATGCAGACACCCATGTTTGCTATCGTGACCCTTTCCCAGACAAAAACTAACCACTTCAGCCTTGACTACCGGCGGTCAGTTCAACATTAATAACGAATTACAACACTTACTTTCAGTAACAATTCCACCTAGTCGTCAGTCCAAGCAGAGAGATCTCTGCTCTTACTTTTCTTTAGTGCGGACGGAGATTATTTCTGAAACGGTGATAAAATGCTTGTTTTTACAGACATTGTTTTCGTTTCATAACGCAGCTTTAAAACAAAAACGTAGTAGTGTGGATGTAGCCTTAGTGTGCAAGCTGTTAAAATGTTTAATGATGTTTATAATAAAGCTTTAATTTTGACTGACCGTGTTTCCTTCTCTTTACTGAAGGTTTTGACTGTCGCTGCGGCAACCTGTTCTGTGCCATTCACCGTTATTCTGACAAACACGACTGTCCCTATGATTACCGGAGTGCAGCAGCTGCCCGCATACGCAAGGAGAACCCCATCGTGGTGGCTGAGAAAATTCAGAAGTTATGAGGACTGAGTGCAAAAAGAAGTTTCTGACTTTGTGAATTTGAACAATGGCGACTTGGATGAAAACACCTGATATCATGGCTTCATTTGTTCATGGTAGTCTAAGATGGGTGGGGTGGGGTGGTGAGGTCGCACCCACTGTCCAGACACTTCCCTTTTTAGCATCTCCCTCTCTCTCCACTAGTGACAGCAGCTGAACCTGAGTGTTTCTGTGTACGCGTTTGTATGAAAGTGTGTGTGTTTATGTTTGTATGAAAGTGTGTGTGTGTGTGTGTGTGCGCACATTTGCTTGAGAGTCGGGGAGAGAGCTGTAGGGGCTTGATGGACATTAGTGTTGCTGTGGGGAGGGAAGGCATTTGATTTTACCCCTTTTTGTTTCTCAACTTGGGGGATCGTGTGAGTTTATTTTTATACAATCCCTCTAAGGTAGTTGAAATGAGACAGGGCTAAGCTGTTAAGGAATGTGTCACAGCCTAGATAATGACACAGAGCTCAATTAAGGTCTAGCAAGTTTTGAAAAAAATACTTAACTGGGAGATTTCATGTATCAGCAAGACCTTTTAAGGGCTTTGAAATATAATATTTTCTCCCAGACGGAAAATGATGTCAACTTCTTGTCAAATTGGCTTTTTCTTTCTTCCCACCTCTTTACTCTGAGTCACCACACGTTGAACTCCAAGTCTCAGCATTTTCCAGAATCGTTTCTCTTTGATATATTGACTTATCATACTGATATTGGGTGCATGAACAGTTATTGGAGGGGGACGGCAGGGGAGGGCAGGGGTAGGGGATACTGAGAACCTTGACTTAACTGAGTGATTGAATTGTGTTTTTATTTTATTTTATTTTTTTCTGTTTTAATGAGCGTATGACATCAGAAGATCTATATTAATATATTGTAGTTAGCTTGAATTGTGTGAGTGCATTCTATTTATTTTTTATTGTTTGGTTGGTCTGTGCTGGAGGATTGGCGGCATGTGTCAGCAAATCATTAAGATTTGCACTTAACCTTTTCAATTATATTTAAGTAATTCCATCTTGATTATTTAACCATTGAATAAAAAATACACACGCTCTGACACGATGGAGTAGAGTCCAGTTAAGCCGTTACATCTACAATTTTGCAGTAAAATGTCTATTGTTTGGGGAGCTGGAAACAAAGCACAACAAATTGTGTCAACTGCAGAGCACAAACTAATGTGCCACACCTACTTAGTTTTGTTCAGCATCTGGGTCATTTGCAGTTTATATTTGATCTGTATAGCAGGCTCGCTGAAGAAATTGCCTTCTTGTTTGACTGATAAGACGTTCTGTTTTAGTAAGACGGTGTCTTCTCCCTGAATGCCCTTTTCTGTTTTATGGAGTCAGCGTGAAGCTCCATGTTTCTCTAACCACCAGCAGACCACTGACACATGCTGAATGAAAACTGACCTGGCTCGCAGTTACTCTCCACATCGACACACCTTCTGCTCAGCTAAAGTTAAGATTGTCGCAAAAGCTACGGAGTTGCGTGCTGCGCTATTTAAAATGTGCTCAGATTCAGACGAGTTCTTGCTATGAAGACCGCTTCTCGCTAGCTTCTTCTAGGAAGATCAAACTTACCTGCATGTGTGTAGTGAAACATGAGTTACAGCACTGCACAGTTTGAAGAGAAGCTGGAATGTTTAAAAAGCCGCACAGCAGTAGCACAATGCATGGCCGGAACCCCGAGGTTCAAATTAACAGGACTCTACAGTTTTATTTCCAAATGTAAATACCATATGGCTCCTATTCATATAGTATAATCTTAACGTAGATTTTTGCCAGGTAATAAAGGTGGGGGACTAAGGTGAAGAATAGTACTGTGTATAAAAGTGCTTTTCATAATTATCCCCCCCCCCAAAAAAGAATGTGCCACAAATGGCACAGATTTCACCCCCCTCCCCCCATCTTGTTCCCCTTTTATTTACAAGTCGTTTGCCACATTATCTGCCCATGTAATGTCCAAAGTATGTTCAGTAACTGGCTCTACCACGACAGTATCCTACAGGCCACAAGCCTTCTATTCTACAATACTAATCAGATTGTTAACAAAAGCTTTATTAATCTCGCTCAATAACAGTATCCCAGTCCATGCTTTTATCTGTTTATAGCATAGCGATATTACTGAAAGTGAAAAAGGTCCCTTGTGAGATGTAGAGGGACATTTGAGGTATTATCTTTTCATTATCAAAAGATGTTCCTTGTAAATGTTGATTGATCATTAAATATATTTATGAGGGAGCTGTAGAAAGGTTGCAAGGAATTTGCAGGGTATGCATTTTCAAAATAAGCCAATGCAGAATGTGTTGGGTGTGAATGACGCTTGTCCTTGTTTACACAGAATATCATGATGAACCTGGTTGAGTTTCTTTGATTAAAAAATTGGCCTTCATCAGAATTCCTGTTTTTAAGTCCTAGTGTTTACCAAGGGTAAATTGGTCACCTAAAGCCCCTGACTGATTTAATCACCACTAGTGGAAGATTTGAATTCAGAATGACTTAAAGGGGATTCTTGAGTGACTATTATGTACAAGGATAATTGTCATATTTTGGGGAACTTGTGAGTGGAGCAGCTCTGCAGTTTTGTGCTCCCTGAGGTGTTATCTTATGTATTCAGAATATTCAAGCTTGACTGCTGGGTTGATGACCATTACAAAATATTGTCGCCTACAAAATGTTTTTCTTTTACAGGTTGAAAGTCCTTTCAGAGATAAAGTCCTTTACTTGGGATGATTGTTCAGCTATGTAAACCGTGAGGATTTCATGGTTTACACTTGTGCTTTTCTATTGACTGCTCATATCAATCCCCCACCTCGTATTTTCTTAATAAACATGAGCAGTTTGAATGTAAACCACCATAATTCACACAATAAGCTGTTATGTCATTTATGAAACTACTTGGCCCTGATACTGACTGTATTTTCTTTCTTACATGTGATACAGGACAGTTGATCACTAAAAATGTTTTGACTGTTTGTGATGAAGGACTTGGCACCAGCAATTAGGGCAACTATACCTGAATAATCTAGATATTATCAGTACATAAACATTTTTCTTCCTTCTGTTCTGTTGCTTTGGTAGAGTTTTGATGTCTTCAGTCCTGTCTTTAGCACAACCTTTCATAGTCAATGCAGGGGTTTTGATTGATAATGATAAACCTGTCAGTTGTGATGAATCTGTTTTTTAATTTCAGTTTCACTGCAGAAGTAAAGATGACTTGATTCATTCTGTCTTTCAAGATGAGCTTGAGGGACATCAGAAGAAATCTACAATGTTCACAGAGCTGTAGTTCTTGTCCCTTGGCACTCCAGTCCCCCAGAAACACCACCAGATATCTTTTTATTTTGTTTTTCTTTAAAGATTTAGGATTGTATGATGTGTAAGAGTAAGTATAAAACAATAAATTCACAAAGTTTATTTTAAATTACACTTGTCTTTTGTGTTTATGCATATTTATTTATTTGAATCTTGCTGGCTGAGGATTGAACGTTTTTCTAGAAAATAAACAATGTATTCTTTAAAAAGTCATAAAAACGATATATGTTAAGTGGTATAAGCATTCATGATTTCTTTGCTGCTCCACTACATGTACATTCTGTGGCCCCACTGCTTTGTTCTTGTATATTGTTTTCAAATACAAAGCAAACCACTACAGGCACAAATGGTGCTACAGAATAGCAACTAATGTTCAGCTGCGATGCATGATGTAAGAGGGATTGTCACGAGGGCCTCATAACTGTACTGAATTAAACACTCTTATTCTGTGTTATTATTCATCATAAAACAGACGCATGTCACCACGATTTCTTGAAATCACAAGATCAGGGAAAAACTGAACAATAAAAAGTGTATAACATTTTTTGACCCATCTTGCAAACATTTCACCATAAAAGACCTTGAAAGTGGTTGAATGTGTGCCAAAAATAGAAAATAATCCATCCATTGATCGTGGCCTTTGAAAATCACCAAGCAAGAATCATATCAGTATGCCAGTGCAGTGCTGTCAATCAAAAACAAAACACATACTGTGTAAGCTGGTGGTATGGGTATTTGTGCCCAGGTATTTAAATCAGGTTTTTAAAAAAAAAATGTGTGTACCCTTTGTATACGCAATTATGTCAGTTTCTGCCTGATATTGTTAGCTGCAATGGTGTGATTCATTCCTTCACACAAGGTACTATAATTAAAGCCCCTGGACAGCCATGGTCAACCCACTATTCAGGGGCTTGAGTCTTTAGCGCCACAAATTAAATTCACCTTCACAGTAAGAGGGTGTGGGCAGAAATCCTAAAGACATATCTACAAACCTGGGCATATAAAACTAAAGCTATGGCAGGATTTGGAGAGACGAGATCTGGAGCACACAGTTATAGAAAGAGCTTTTAATAAGATGCAGCAACTAACGTTTGGACATACAGTATCTCTTAACATTAAGACTCAGTCTCATGAGTCACCGGTTTGAGATTTCAATTGGCTGATTCTTTCACTCTTATACTAAAACTACCTGCATGGCTAGATGCTACGAGTGGTAAGTGACAAAAAGTGTGTTCTTGTAGTTTGGTTGAACGGACCCTTTAACCTGAAAATTAAAGTCAAATCAGCCAGAATAACTGCCAACACCTGTGTGTGGGTGTGCAGGGCCTGTAACAATGTGGCCCGTTTCTTGTGGCCATACGTGGACTACATAAGAAAAAAAACAAGCTGAAACTGACATTTGCAGTTCCCTGTAATAAAGGTGGTTCCTGTGCCAGTAAAACTTAGTAACTCGCAGGAAAACTCCTTTGTGTGTGTGCCTTTGGGTATTATCTTATCATAGTTGCCTACACACAAATGCATGATGACACACTGTCCTTTGTTAATAACAGATTAAAAAAAATAGTAAGACTCAGACCAATTAATCACCTTGGTCACCAATACTAAGAAATTGTGATGATTCATGACACTACAGTCACAAGGGATATGGCGCCATTTACCTTATTTTTTTCTTCAAAATTGCAAATGAACAATTAAGTTCAAATGTGTCATCTTTTACGGCCCCGTCTCGATAACAAGTTTCCCTTAATTGTCCAATGGAAACTCATTGCGTCACATCCTGTCAGCTGCCGCTTCCGGATGCGGTTAAACAGCGGAGAAGTAGGAAAACACCGCACATACATGGATTAATTTAAATGACGCCATCCACAAAGTCACAGGAGGCGCCAGCACCGTCCAGAATGGATTCACGGAGACAAATACACACGTCGGAAACTGTGTATTAACGGTATTTTACGTCGGATGTCCGCGAATGAGCGTTGTCTTTACTGAGTGGCCGTGTTTATGTCTTTTTGCTAGCTTAAGCCAGCGTAGCGTTAGCTGGTACGCGCAGACAAATAGCGTCTCTCTCCGGTAAAATGTGACTTGTCGCTACCGTTGTTCTTGATATATCACTCATTCGTGCAAGAGGGGGCTTCACTGTACGTGTTGTGCAATTGAAAAACGTTCAGTTAGTTTTGGTTACTTTGAGGTCGAGACTGCATTGCTTGTTCGACACAATCGGCTCTAGTAAAAAAAAAAAAAAAAAAGTAAAGAAAGTTATCGTTTTTCTAAAATATCCAGGGCACGTTTGAGGAAACAGCACATTGCATCTGTCAAGTCCCCCCTCGTCGACAATCTCAACAAATGGACAAAATGGATGTGATGTGGACTTCACATGGAAAACACCGAAGATACTTTGTAAATAACACTTCCTTCTTCTGCTGACAGGGCACTTTACAAACAATATCCTGTGGAGGAAGTTGTCCTTGTTTTATTCTTGTTCGCTTTCACTTTCGCAACAGGTAGGTCTGCTGTTGTTGTCAATACACATGTATTGCATGTTTGTAGTGATGTCATAATTATTGTCATACTTGGCATATCTGTTTATTATTAGCTCTACAATGTGTTTAGGTAATGCTCTGCAATAATTGTGGTTTACCAAACCCTCAAGTGAAGCCCTTAACATGGTTTATTTAGTTTAACAAGCATCCAAAAAGTATTCTGTTTTAAAACTGTTTTAAGACTATGAATCTAAGTTGATCAATAAAATTTATCAGCATCTATTTTGATAATAAATTACTAGTTCAAGTCTTTTTTTCTAGAAAAATGCTAAACATTAAATGGTTCCCGTCTCTCATTGTGAGGATTTGCTGCTTTCCTTTGTCTTATGTGAAAGTAAACAAAGTCTTTTGGGGTCTTTGACCGTTTGTCAAACAAAAAAGCAATTTGAAGACATTGCTTTGGGCTTTCTAAAATTGTGGCACATGTCTTTCACTATTTTCTAACATCTATGTATTTATAATCAAATGATTAAGAAGTGAATCAAGACAAGAATCTGCAGATTCATCACAGCTGCAATAATGTATTAATTTTCTAATTACAAGAAAAGAGATAAACTCCTCACATATATGATGCTGTAGCCAATGTACACGCTATGCTATATATCTAACTGCTCATAATCGTAACAGGTTACCAACTAGCTGTTGTGGAAACATTTCCTCCTCATTGTTGCCACACTTTGACTGAATGCATTGTAATAAGTATCTCATTGTGTTAACACTGGGGACGATGTGGATTCATTAGCACAGTGATCCTCTTGTCCTCCTCCTGCACAGTGAAGGATGAATGGCCTCTCTCTCAGTGAGCTCTGCTGCCTGTTCTGCTGCCCGCCCTGCCCCGGCCGCATCGCAGCCAAGCTCGCCTTCCTGCCCCCCGAGCCCACGTACGCCTTTCTTCCAGACCCAGAGGCGGGCCCTGCTGCACCAGGTGCAACGGGGACATCTAGCCTGCGGGCGCGGAACGGTGCATCGGTTTCTGGAAGCGGAGGTGCCGGGGCTGTGGAGGGGAGATGGAAGCTCCACCTGACAGAGCGAGCGGAGTTCCAGTACTCGCAGAGAGAGCTGGACACGACGGAAGTGTTCCTCACTCGATCCAGCCGAGGGAACAGAGTTGGCTGCATGTACATTCGCTGTGTTCCTAATGCCAGGTAGATAGTTTGAAAGGTTTCACTAAGTTTTGAGTCGATGTGGTAGATAGACCATTCCACTTGAGTGATTGTTTGTGTGTTACAGAGCCAGCATGCTTGACATTTCGTTTTCATTTTATGACCGTGTGTCACAGTTCTTTGGAAGCGTTTCCACACCATCCTTTCTTGTCAGTCGTCTTCTACTCACATCCAGGTCAACTTCCTTTACTTGTCCCCCTGTTGACTCAGCTGACTCAAAGATTTTATCTTCTTGCTTTTCACTGCTGCCATTTATTTCAACAGTTTCTTTTACTTTAAAAAAAATTATTCTTTTTTTTGTCCTGTAGGTTTGTAGGAACTTTATTGTTGAGTTTCACCTGCGCTTGGGAATTCTGGTTCATAATAATAATCATAATACAAAAGTGTTGCGCTCAGTGACAAGATAAACGTTTTCAGTGAGTCAGAGACAAAACATTTTCAGCCATCTGGCTTCCTCACCTGTAGGTTTGTGTCTTTGAATTTATTGACAGTGAATGATTGGTAGAAAGTTTTATGAGAAGTGATCATATCATTTAGTCTAAGTAGAAGTAGTAAGAAGTATATTTTATGTGCTCATGCGATGTAAAAGTATTTAACCTCAGTTTTATGCCCATCCTGCTGCACTGCACTGCTGCTGATTAATTTACCAAATCAATTAAAAAGACATGGACAAGATTGTGTTACAGTCTGTTGTATTTATGTCTTTCTAGTATTACACAAGAACGACTCCAAACTTGACCTTATACGAGTCATTGTTATGCCACATTCTGAGCGGAGGGGCCGAGAGCAAAGCTGTACAGGTTCATAAACCTAACCACTGAGCGCGGATCTCAAAACAGTCTGTGTGTAGAAAAGGTATCCGATTTCTTTAGGGAGCCCGACGTGCAATCATGAATAAATGGCAGGGATCAGAATACCAAGCTTTTATAGTGGATACTCTGCTTCTCGGGTTGTGCAAAATGTCTAGAAGTAAGAGTCATTTGACAAAGAGTCCATCGTGGTAAACTAATCCTCCAACATGCAGCCCTTTTTAGACAAAGACGTATTGGATCGCAGTTCAAGTAACCTTGCTATGTTCTTAGCAACTGTTTGCTTATGGTTTGATTCAGTGTAGAGTTACCAGGTGGGCCTTTTAATGTTATTGTTAAGCCTTCGTGTGACTTTCTGCTTCAAGTGAAGTCCAGTAGATGTTCTAATGTATGTATACACATGATATGGCAGATGTACTTGAACAAAGCCTCAACTAAAGATGTTCATTTTTCTTTGTTCAATTGACCACTGGTGTTTTGTAGTCATCCTAGATCCTGTAAAAAAAAAAAATAATAATAATTATAATAAATAAAATACAGGCATTTGTAATAAATAAGGAGGTTTTGTTTTCTTTCTTTCAAGGATAGAAACGTTTGAAGTTGTGGCCATCTCTTTATCTGTCCCGTCTTTTCAATGTGTTTCCTTTTAGATTTACAGTGCTCTTCTCCCACGGTAATGCAGTCGACCTGGGCCAGATGAGCAGTTTCTACATCGGCCTTGGCACTCGCATCAACTGCAACATCTTTTCCTACGACTACTCAGGCTACGGTGTCAGCACTGGCAAGCCCACTGAGAAGAACCTCTACGCAGACATAGATGCCGCCTGGCACGCCCTGCGCACACGGTATGTTGTGATATAATTGGCCCATATGTGTCCTTCAAGGGATGATTTATTATTCAGTGTCTTACTCTGCTGCAACAGGACACGTTGTTTAGGTTAGGAGCAAAGCGAAACATGCTAGATATTGTGGATGGATTCAAAAAATCTACCACTGCTGTGCATAGCACCAAAAAGAAGCATACAGGAGTGGAAAAATGACATGTAAGAGAGGGTCATGTAAAGATTTAAGATGTGAAGAAGGGGTGAATCAAGGTGGCAGAGGTTAAGATCAGGACAGAGCTGGGATGAAGAGCTGGGACAGATGCCGTGGGAATAAAAAAGACCGAGATGGATGGATGATTAGCGGGAAGGCTGGGGGGGAAGAGATGTCTCGCAAGGACGTTGTGGTGTGATAAAGTGTCTCATTAGTGAAAGTGGAGCTGCCTTAATGCGGCTGTAGCCCTGGGAAGACATGACACCACAGAGCGCTGACTAAGGGCTGGTTGAGATGCATTTAAATGTGGGTATAGGTGTCGCTCTTCACTGTGTAATTTCAGCATAATTATTAAACCTCTTTCAATACCCTACCTCCTTACAAGAAATGATTGTTCTCCAAAAGGTTAAATAAAACGGAACATTTCCAAATTACACCTTCAAAATACTACGATGGTCTTGTTGACTTAAAAAATACTTTAAAAGGATTAATCGGTAATGAAAGTAATTGTATATTTATAGTAGCAACCATAGAGCAAAGTCAACGGAAAACAATACATATTTCTGTCTGCTTCTGTATATCATACAAGGAACAACTTCTATTGGCCTGCACTAGTATAAGGGCTTCCTCTGTATCTTTGGTCTTAACCAGGTATGGCATTAGCCCAGAGAACATTATCTTGTATGGACAGAGCATTGGTACAGTACCCACTGTAGACCTGGCGTCGCGGTATGAGTGTGCTGCTGTGGTTCTTCACTCACCTCTAACGTCTGGCATGAGAGTGGCCTTTCCCGACACAAAGAAAACGTATTGCTTCGACGCTTTCCCCAAGTAAGTCTCTCTTTGTACCCTTTTCAACCCGTCTCTCTTTCTCAGCCTCCAATATACAGTGTTTGGAAAAAAATATATATATATATTTATATATACACACACACACTTATATTTTATTGTTTAAACAGGAAACCAGTTAAACGTGTGGGGGTTGGTGATTAAATTGACACCTGATGTATGGCAGTAAACATATCGTTGGCTTTAAGGATAAAATATTTGTCAAAGAAATCTTTCTACAACAATGAAGTCTTCTGTCTGTCTCTGTGTGTTCATGTAAACATGATACGCACACACAGGCTACGCAGAATACTTTGCTGCCAGTTGGCATCTCCACATAATTACAGATCTGCCAACAGAACAGCGCAAGTGCCACTTGTGGAAGTGTTTCTAGTCCAAAACAAACATCTGAGCTGAAAGAACGGCTCCTGGTATTTCAGGTCACATTTTGATGCTATGATTTTAGTCTTAGTGTCTTTTCTTGGTTAGTGTGCGGATATCATTTGTATTTTGTTTTTATAGATGTGAGAAGTGTTGCAATGTTAAATTAGATCTTCAGAATGCACTGCGAGTGCTTATTAATTCCAAAAACAGTACAAACTTGGTATTAATAAGCCGTTAAAATGGTTAAAGTAGTAATATTGCATAAAACAGGTAGCTGTTTGTGAAAAAGTACTTTTTGACCCTGCACTCATCAGATATTCTTTTAATCCTTCATATTTATCATAGTTATAACCTCCTACTCTGAAGAGATTTGGTGTCCCACGTTTGTGTGGAATTATGTGTTACTTTATTTATATATATAATTGTTCTTTTTTTTTTCTTTTTTAATTTTCAAACCTTGGCCACTAAACAATTCCCTTGGCGGTACAAACAACACAGAGCAGTGCTGTCATTAGTGAGGCTCTATCCCTTCTGTTGTCTGACGAAGGTCAATAGTAGCCAACGCTAGCATTTATGCC
Organism: Nannoperca obscura; assembly: GCA_036024295.1. Classification (NCBI taxonomy): domain Eukaryota; kingdom Metazoa; phylum Chordata; class Actinopteri; order Centrarchiformes; family Percichthyidae; genus Nannoperca; species Nannoperca obscura. The sequence continues at coordinate 14,977 of JAVQJL010007599.1, forward strand.
GTGTCTAGTCCCAGATGGTACAAGTGGGAGAGGAGCAGAGGTGGTAGGAAACCAGGGAATGCCTTGCTGTGTGTGTAGTGAGCTGAGAAAGCCTCCAGTGTTCAAACTCAGAGCGGACAGCTGGCATCCCTCCTCTCCCTCCGTGGATCTGTCTGTATCTTTACTATTTTCTATGTAAAATATGCCCATATTCGATGGGATGATGTGATTTTATCATTTTAAGATTTACTGTGGCTGTGTTTATTTAGCAAAAAGTTTAGTTTTTAGCGTTTGACAATGAATGTGTTCATTTGTACCGGCTAAATCTATAAACTAATCCCAAGACTCATGTTTATCCACAAGGGTCAAAACTGCAGGACAGAGAAGGGCGGGTCGTTGATCTTAATTTGCACATACTATCATCTATCTGTACCCAGGCAATAAAACCGTTATTGTCAGTGGACTTCTACACATGGTTCTGTTTTTTCTAACCAGAAATAATAACACCAAAACATTGTTAGTTTCAAAGCCATGATCACATTTCAGACCGACAGAGGTGGGGATGTAATATTGATCAGTAAACCGTCAATTTCATGAAGAATCTACCTTTGTTTCTTTTCTCATTCCCCTTTTTCCCCTTATTCAGCATTGAGAAAGTGTCCAAAATCACGTCCCCGGTGCTCATCATCCACGGGACCGAGGACGAGGTGATTGACTTCTCCCACGGCCTGGCTCTGTTTGAGCGCTGCCCCAAGGCTGTTGAGCCCCTCTGGGTGGAGGGAGCGGGACACAACGACATTGAACTGTACAGCCAATATCTGGAGCGCCTGCGCCGCTTCATAGGACAGGAGCTGGCGGTGCAGCACGCCTGACCATCACCACCAGGATCAACATCGGCATCACCGTTACCGTTTTCTCATGGCCCACTTCAAGCTTCATCTCTCTGCGTGTCCATGAGTCATCCCACCGTCCCTCAGTGCTTTGTTGTCAGGGCACGATATCCCTTTAATGGACCGTGGATGGAGACAGCGTGGAGAAAAGAAGTGTGTTCATAAAAAGTGCGTGCGTGTGAAAGACTTTGTCACACACTGCATTTTAGACTGTTGTGGTTTTTTTAGCAGTTACTTTAACAGTACAGCTGCCATGCGTCGTGGCGGCAAATTAATTCCTATATTGTGCAATAATATGGACAGTGTCCACCGGAAAAAGACTTTAAATGATAAGGAGATCGAAAAGAACAACAAACTTATATGTAATCATGTAGGTCAATTGCCTTGTGGTCCACAACCCAGCCTACTCAGAGTTGGTGTGTTTAAAGTAAAATAGATAATGGTGAAGCATGGGAAAAACTTTAAAGGACTCTCTCTGTGCTTCTGACATGTGTTGAGGAGTATTTTGGTTTTTCTAATCAGCTTTTAAAATGGCAACCAGGTTTGTAACCAAGTTCTTTACGTTGGGTTTTGTTAGTAACACCCGTTTAATGTAATGCAATCCAGTTTAAAGCCCTATAATAAATCCTGTTTAAAGTGGTTGATTTCACTGTATTCTCATTTTGTGGTGATTGGTTGTGTTGCATTGGACTGCATTATATTGAAAGGTGTTTCTAATATCCCTCATGTATGTACTGTACATGATGCATACATACATACATACATACATGAAGATGAATTTGAATTTTGCGTGTTTAATTTTGTTTTTTCGCTGTACTGAACATTTTGCTCAGGTAACCCTCTTTTAGACATTAGGGTCAGTGTGTTCCACATTTGTTTTGTCTTTTTAAAAAAAAATATATATATTTTTTATATGCACTCAGCTAAATCTTCTGAGATCCTTTTGAGCAAAGATTTCTGAAAACATGTTTGTTCTTTAAATTTTTTTTATTTCATTCTTTTAATTCTAACTAAGTGATGAACCAAACTATGATCCCAAAACTTGAGGTACAGACCAAACCGGGAGTTTTGTGAGCCGTTTCAACCTTAACATTTCGTTTTTTCTTTCATTTGAGTTTCCTTAATTTCTTTGTTCGTCCGCGCCCCCCAGTAACAGAGCGGGGGAGCACTGTGTTACAAAAAGGACATGTTCAAGAGCCTCAAAACGAAAATACTTCCAGCTCCTTCATTTAGTGGCATGTCTGAGAGTGTGCTAGCCCTGTCCGCTTTGTTTCAGCGCTGCTCATCTTGTTTATGTCTCACACCAGTAGGTCACAGCTGTCAGCGAAGTTCCCGTTTCCTTCAGTGTCTAGAACAGAGAAGCAACACTAAAATTAAACAGGCCTCGATTTCCTACCTCCAGCCTGTTTTTTTTGTTTGTTTTTTTGTCTCTTCTGTCTTTGTTTCTTAATGCAATCTGACGGCCATCTTACTCATTTACACTCCATCTCAAAGGGGCACTTTGGTCAATTTAACAAGTGAATGAATCACTTCTAGAATCAAGTCATTTCTGATCGACAACAAAACGTTTGACATTTTAATGATTAATGAGCTTCACATTCTGATTAATGAACATCATTCCCACCCATGTACAGATGAGATGGCACAGGAAGAGATGTTTTGTCACAATGTAATGCAAGCGCTGTGGTTCTTTATATTTTTTACAGCTTTAACACTAACAAGCTCTTCTGAGGGAACTGACACTTAAACATTAGGGGTCAAACAGGTGGAAACGTCTTGGCACATTTATCGTCCAACACGATGACTGTTATTCCACTACTTTTCTGTGCTACATGTAAAAACAGACCGCAAAGAGGCTGTAAATGAAGAATATCCCTTTTAGGAGTCTCTTTCCTCTGGTTTTTCATCAAGAACTGCCTATAACATCGTCTGTTTGTCCACGCAGACACGTTCCACATAATAGTTTCTACGTATTTGAGGCGTAACGTCTTGGTAACACTATTGATTTTACTACACAGAATTGAGTGTACGAGTGGTACAGCATTTTCTAGCTGCTGATGTGATTTTTGTAACAACTGAAAACTGTCTCAAACATGTTGTATAGCCCTTGTGTTTTATTTTTTTTGTGCTGATTATTTAGGGAAATATCACTAGCCAACATACAGTAAAAAAAACGGCCCATTTTGCAGCAAATGCCATCATTCTTGGGATCATGTTATCTTAATCCCTTCCTTTTTATTGCCTATTTTAGATTCACCGCACTCCCTCCACAAAATCCCTTCGTTCTGTTTTACAACCAGACACGAGGTGCAAACGTTCATCTTAAAGGTGCAACACTCACCAAGCCACAGAGGTGTTTTCTGAGTTGATTTACATGAACCTCTGACCTTTTTTTCTGTTTTTAAGCATTTTAGTTGACAGTGAAATTTTGATTTTGAAGTGAAGTCAGGATTTTCAGGGTTCTTTTGGGTCTGTATGTACTAAGTGTAACTTTATTTCTTAGCTTTACACAGTTACCTGCTGTTTATGTTGGTATCTCTAACCAAAGCAACCATGTTTAAATTTCATTTTTTTTTGTTAACTTTTTATTTATCCATGTAGATGGTCTAATCGCTTTCCACTTTACAGCACATTTGGATACAAATTACATGTAAATGTATCAGATTGTTAAATAATTATGTTTTACCATATCATGTTTGGCTTCAAATATGCAGCAACAGAGTTTCACTAGCATAAATTACCAAGTCCTGGGTGTTTTTATTATTTTTATTCAAGCTGTTTAAAATGTATTATTTGTGGAGGAGTACAACTTAGCAATACAGCAAAGCTGTGAGTTTGGGTTTTAAAAAGAAAGTGTTGTGTGGGATGATGAAAGAACAATGACAGCAGAGCTTCAAGCAGACAAAAGAAAAGCTTTTTTGTTTTTGTCTTTTATTCAAATGTTTGCATTTCTGGTGTACCATCTGTGGGTATCACTTTTGTCTTCACATCCACTGTTTATTATACTGACTCATTTTTAGATTTTTTTCTTTTTTTTTTCTTCAGAGAATAAGAAGTTAATAAAGCATAATCAGAAATTGATCATTGTCATGACTCTTTCCCTCTTTTTGAAGGTATTTCTTCCATCCAGGTGCTGTTTCATAGTACATGTGTGCTCCGAGAGAAGAGCCTTTTCTCCGAAAATCAGTGTTACGTGTGTCTCATTCAGTCCCTGATTTTCCACTCCTGGCAGCTCTGGCACTCGGTGAATAATGACCTGCCTGTAGTGAAAGGCCTCACGGGGGCCGCACGAGACAGATCCAAGAAAGGCTCGGGTGAATAATTGGCTGATGAGTAAATGAGTCTTTAATTGCCTGGTCTGTGTTTTTTTTTTTCTTCTGTGTAGAGTTGTTGTGTGTTGGGATGAGCTTGTTATCATCTGTGCCAAAAAGGGTTCAAATGATGTGTTTTAATTAAAGCAGTACAAGGACTCAGGTCTGTCCCAGCCTCCCCTCAGTGTCTGCCACCATGTTGAGTTGTGGGGAAACGGGGACAGATGGATCGTAAGCCTCGCCCCCCCCTCCCCCCCCCTCCCCCTGAACATATGCACACTTGTGCCAGCTCTTTTTCAATGGACTACATAAACAATCTGGTGTCCCACTCAAATGCTCTCACGGATTAAAAGCAGCTGCAGTGGCACATCCCATTGCGCACACACACACACACACACACACACACACACACACGCCTGTGCATAAGGCAAAGTTAGTGCAGCCTGACCTACTGCATCAAACACAACCACACACGAGTGCAAAGACTTTCACGCAGCACAAAAACCTTTTTTATGTTTTCATACATCAAAGGATTGTGGATGTGCTGGCCAGGTCTTGACAACAGAAGACTTAAAACAAGACTTGTGAATCAGAGATCTGCGCTAGAATGTTCTCTGCTCAAGAATTATAGTTTGATGAACATTTTGACTATATTCTTTATTTGTTTGAGACATAGAGAAACACGTACAGGCCAACGCATTTCCATCAGATGCCGATATGGCTTTGTTTAACCAGAGAGAATAAAGCGCCTGGATGAGGAAAGAAAAGACTGTAAGGAAAGGAAACACAGTCCTGCACAATCGCATGTTGACCTGACTGTAACACAAGGCTAGCAGATAATCCGAAAAGGCCTTGACAGCTTAGACAAACAGACACTCTCTAAGAAAACAGTGCTAAAAAGTGGTTCAAACAATGGATTCTGGGTCTTAAGTCTTTGTTCTTTACCAAATGTATTGTCATTTAAATATTTGACAACAGAAATTAATAACTTTTGGTTAATCAGTTGGCAGCCTTACATGATCCATAATAGTAGATCATTGGTCAATTACCTCAGCCCTTGATCAGTTTCTAAACAATACAGTGATACAAAGAAAGCTGAAATAATTCTCAATTTTGCCATTCTTTCATTTAGAGGAATGGCAAAATGGAACTAGACAGGAATGTAAACCCAATGTAAAGATTGGCACTGCATGTCTCATTCAACTCTATGCCTGACATTTGTTTAGGACTAGCAGCCACTTAATGTATCTGAAATAATGTTTCCTGAATACATGGGGGAGAAATAACAGCTGAAAGGATACCACAAAACTGGAGTGTACTGCATACACACATACACACAATTATATCTTGCTGCTTAATCATTCAAGGAGTCGCCAGCATATTGGTTGAACTCTGGCCTCTGATGAAACGGTCTCTATGGTATTCAAAAGGAATTTCAACATGCAAGTTCCTCACGTAGGTTAGGAACATTCAGTATTGTGATTCATATTTATTTAAGGCTTGTCTGCTGAGTTTATATCTTGCTTTTGCTTCTCATTACCATGCTTGCAGAGCATCTTTTTGATCCGTGCATTATGTATATCCCAGTGATGGTTTATCTGCTGTCTTCTTTGTAGTACAGGGTGGATTCTAATGCACTCTCCTCCATAATGTTTAATTTTTTTGTGCTTGGATTCACTGGGGGAGCACGCTCAAGCAGTCTTTTCTGTCAAATGCAATTGCATATTCCATTCTAGCAATGCACGGGATATGTAACTGATTTTGTTGTTTTGTGTTTTGATTTTATTGTTTTTTCAAAAGGTTAAACATACATACACACATAGCTTATAAAATGTACCATGCATCAAAATTTCACAGCAAACTACACCTAAGACAGGATAAGAACAGGAACCAAGGAGAAAGGCAAGATAACAGATAGAGCATTATATATAGTATTAGTACATTCTACATGATTTATATTATATGTATCGAATAGTACATCATATTATATGAACTAAATAATACCTCATATTATACACGTCATGTCTATGTCATGTCTAAACATGTAGTGCATTGTTTTTCTGTTCCCAAAGTAAAAGGCCATTTATGTGTACTTGGCTCACATGGCTGTGAGAAGAAGCTTGCTCACTCTCATAAACTAGCTTGTGACATTAGCAGGAAAAAAGTGCTGTCTTTGCTCTTCATGCAGAGTGACCACCTGTTGAAGCGTGCTCACTGTTATCCTGTCTCCCAGCCTTCCCTGGTCACACACCTGACCTGATCTGCGTGCACACAAACACTTGTTTTTGTCATATAGGACAGTGGTTTGGAACCTTTTTAGCTTGTGACCCCTTAAAATTGATACTCATCTACTTATGACCACTTATCACTTAATGTCTTAGTGTGGACATGAGTTGTGAGGATCTTTGCTTCTCAAACTGTTTGATTTCAATGACTTTTGGAGGCATAAAGAGAAACATGTCTCCAGTATTATGCTAGGAAATACCATAAACTACAACAAAGTGAGAAAAGCCAGACATTATTATTATTTTTTCCTTTAATCACCTTGTGGCCCCTCTGATTTATCCTGGGACCCCTTGGTGGGTGCTGACCTCCAGGTTGGGAACCACTGAATTAGGTCATTGGACTGACTTGCATGAATTCACTGGGGACTTACCCTTAGCTTAAACCATAACCAGTAACCCCAACACTGAACTTCTTAACCTTTATGATTGTGCTGACCATCTTTATGTCCCCAAACAGAGGATGAGTCCCACTTATCTTACATGCACACGCATTATTGTTAGATTTTTCTCTTTGTTTTGTTTTGTGTTGCCTCTCCTGTGGTAATTGCTGTGAATAATGTACAGTATGCTTGTTTTGCTCTTTGATTTTGTCATTATTATTCATGTTTGAATATTGACTGAGACTACAAGGCTCTTGGATTTTTTCACTTGTATTTTGATGTTGTTGTGCCTGTTGGTTGTACGTCTTGAAAGAATGAAGCAAACTCAATTAAGAAATGTATAAATATATAAATTACATATATTTAACACCATGTTACTCGGTTTACACATTTCAATATACTGATTTTATGGATAAGAACAGGTTCACGTTTTGTTGTGTTGAAGGAGGGTGAAAGTCAATGGCTTGTAAAAATAAGTGGTTACCTCTGGTTTTAAGTTTTTAATAAATTCCTGTGAATGTCAAAAATGCCTTTGTCTTTGAAATCCTGGAAAAGTGTTTGACCAGCGCAGCAAAGCCAGTTTCGGAAAAGGAAGGTCATGACTGCTGCATTCAAGTCAGCAGAAATGTCTTCCACTCAGCAAAATAACTTGGGCTCTGTCCAGAACCCCCTCTGGTCCTTTTATTGATAATGTCAATCCTAACAGCACCGAGCATGTTGTCTATCACAGCACAAGGGTAAATAGACAGATGAAGAGCTGCCTGCATCTGTCCAGTGAAAATGGTTGTGTACATCATGTAGTCAGATAGCAAAAAATTCAATGGACATAGAAAACTTCACAAAACAGAGTTTTGGCCAACTATGTTAATTAGATGCTAGAAATTATACTTATACTTGTGGTTTCAGGGCATGCGTCCAAAGATAATCAAGGGAATCAAGAACACACAGGAAAACCATCATAATAATGATAATAATTTATTTATTCAGGTAGAGAAAAAGTCTTTGGCAGTGAAGAAAACAGGAACCAAGGGTGATTTAATGAAAACATTTTAAAGTGAAGTGCTGCATGGAGATAAATGACTGGGCCAACTGGGCCATTAACACAAGTCTGACAGTGAACCAGTTCACCCAGGGGGAATGTAATGTGGCACAATAGCATGACATTGGAAAATCTGCAGCAATGGACTATGACTGGAATTTAAAAAATGGCAGTGTTTATCTGCAAATGTGTGGCTTTTATGTGACAGGTGATAAGTGTTGATGATGCTGCTGTGAAACTATGATGGTGCTGGAACTGTGGAGTGAGCCCATGAGACAAACAGATGTCTGTTTACTGTGCAAAGAGGTGTTTGTTGTCCTTCGGTACAGATTTCCCAATGTATCACAGTAAATTTTGGCACTGGCTTTTTTTTATGACACTCTGAATTTGTTAACTTTTAAAAATCCCCCATCCCTCTCCAATCTGGCATACTTTTCTGGCCTGAACGGTGTTACAAAAACATATAAAAAGCAACAATTACAAACAAAAATAGTAATTCATTTAGTGACAAGGGAGAAAACCACTTACAAGAGCAGCTTGCTCATTCTTCTGTATTCACATCCCATTGGCATCTCCTACCAACTGATAAGTGCAACTCTATAGTTCATATAATGAAGGACAAAGAGGTACAAGTATGCATTAGTTTGAGACACATTGCATGGTGTTTTTCCATTCCAGGAAGTCAGTTCCCTCCTCTTCTCAGTTTTTTTTAAACAAACAGGTCTGAAAATGCGAGGATACGTCTTTCTGGATTAGAAAGCAGCACACATTTAATCTCTACACCCTAAAGATAGGGCAGGTAAGGCCATTTCAATATTTGCCAATGACTTGTTAAAACCAAGTAATGGAACCAATCAGAATGCACGAAATGCTGCATTCATCACACAGCTCACAATATGAAAGGGGCATAACACACACATGGTGCACACTGTGCACGAGCCAGACATGGCAGCTAAACATGCCCCGACTAGGGAAAATAATGGCATCACAGTTCCTGTCAATCAATTAATCAATATCATTCAGAATACTGTCAGAGGTCCATTCATTCATTGATAAAGGCAACAGGACTTGACACTCGGTCCACTTCTCCTTCTATTCCACCATCCATCTCCTCTCTCTGCATTCATCACACTTCTATTACCAGAAAAGTAGATATTCAGCTACACAGACGTCACAGGGCAAAAAGAAGTTCATTCAATATCAGAATACTGTTGGAGGTCAGGAGTTTGGATGCTCCCATAACATGTGCAAAAACCTGTTGTTGTAAAAAGTGGAGGCCACTTGGGGTCGCTGTTTCACTCTGTCACAGGCATCACTAGTCAAAAGTCAAGTCCCACTGGCACAGCAGCCACGCTACACACCCATGTTCCATATTAAGGCTGGGCAAAGGGCTGAAAGGGACCGGGGGGGTGGCACAGTTCAGGGTGAGATGCCACTGGCAAAATAAGAGTCAAAGCTCTTAAAGAGTCTGAAAACTCATTGGGATCCATCATGATCCATGAGGGCTCCTCATTCATGTATCCATCCAGCCTCTTCGTCTAAAAGCCAACAGTTCACATCAAGTCCATGCTTTGTATTGTCCTGGATTAGTGGCATGAGGGCAAACTGCTGGGTCCCTGCAGTTCAGGGGTCACAGAGTGACCTTGCTGAGTCTAAGCGACAGGCTTGAGCGGTGCTGGGTACGGGGGAGCGTGGAGCTACACCGGCTTCGCAGCTGGACTGTCCGACCCCCTGAGCCTCGCACCCGCAGCAGGAAGTCAAAGTTAGCTGAGGTGTTCATAGCGTAGAAGACGTTGGCGTTGTCTGGGATCACAAGTTCTGAAAGAAGGAATAAAGGGGGAGAGAGAAAAAAAAATGAAATTATAATTTGAGCTCTTAGTGCGGTTATGCTTTTAGTCAGCAATACGTCGGTCACTGTGTTCATTAAGTTTGGAAAACGGCTAATCAGTGGAAAAAATTACAATAATTAAAATGCTGAATTGCAAATTCAATTAGTGTTTCTAAATACTAACTGCTGCAGCAGCTTCTGCTTTCTCTATTCACTCAACAATATCTGGCTTTAAGCTTTAGAATTATATTCTCTATGAAAGATATTATTTAAGACAAATAAGCACAGGTTTAATTACATTTTTTTGGGAAACCCAACATGTAGCTAGCTATGTGCCTCTGGTTGAGAAATGTCTAAATAATGAAAATGGTATACATGCATAGAAAACAATCACCTAAAACCCTCAAGAACCCCAGAGGTTCATTGAAAAAAAAATGAATGAAGCTCCATTTGAAAAGCCGTTTTATTTTTTACCTCTCTCCTCAGAGATGACCTGTACCAGCTCGTATCCCTCCTCTGGCTCCACCTCCAGGTTGTGCTTTGCCATGGCTCTAGAAACTACAGCTGGAGTCTTGTCTTGATTGGTCAACTATTTAGGGAAAAGAAAAAAAAAATACTCATACAAGGCTTAACATCATGTAAAAATGTAAACAGAGAGTATCTCACTCACACAGGAACACGAACGCACACATGTACTTACCAAAATGCTCTTATAGAGATTCCCGTTGCCATGCTCCAGACTGACTCTTATGATGCACGCATCCTGGGCCTGGGTGTTATAAGCTGGGGTTTGGCTCGGGGAGCAAGGGGACATGGGTGTCAGGGAGACGGAGCGCCTGTGGGTGCAGGGAGGCCCGGGGAGTGAGGGAGATGCAGGAGTCAAGGAGACACTGGCTGTCGACGAGCTGGTGTCCATGGAGTGGAGTGAAGTACAAGAGGAGGATTCTGATAGCTGAGGAAACAAATATCCAGAAGTTACACACAGATGCACAAAGCATCTATTTGAGGCGAGGGGGGAACAAGATGTGACTGGAACAAAGTGACGACTGCAAAGCTTAAAATTAACAGAATTGTTTTTCATATGAACCTCAAATTACATATTTTTGACTAAGGGACTGTAGTCAAGATTTTTGGGAGGGTAACGGAAGGCCCAGAATTACATTTCACTTTAGTCATTTTTGGACACAAAATTTGCTTTGTTTTCCAAATCAACGATGTCAGACCTGAGAAACAGAATAGACACAGAGACAGTGCATCATTTCCCACCAGCCTAAAGCAGTTCCCACCTTCACTCTTCTTCTACAGCGTCTTCATTTTTTGTGCAATTTTGACAGCAAAGTGAATGGTACCTATTCAAATGTGTCGTTAGTGTTATTTTGAGACTCTTGATGTTTTCCATTTTTCAGTCAAGGGGAGGGCCCAAAGAATTGATATTTAACACTGGAGAAGGCCTTAGTTTATAAAAAAAGTGAAACATAAAGTTCAGCCCCCCCTTCCCACACTAATAATTTTCATACAGTCCCTAAATATGACCAAAACTGACACATTTACTGTAGTGTTGTAACCCACCTTGTTCTGCTGGGTGTCGGAGGTATGAGTCGGGGTGAGGCCCTCGCTGTCTGACGGGCTGCTGGAATCACTGGAGGACACGCTGACTGAGTCCATGCTCTCCCCTGAGCTGCCAGTAGGAGGCGAGCGCGGCGTCTCTCTGACTGGAGAACTGGCCGCATTACTGTCTGTTCCAAGAAACAGCCTGGAAAGTAGAGGTAGTCAGCAATTAGATATTAAAATAAATAGGTCGCAGAAATTCAGTGCTTGAATATATAAGTGTGACATCTCTAATGTGACACATCTTGGCCAAATTAAACTACTCTTAAGTTCAGACATTTAAAAACTAGACCCTCCTCCATTAGGTTTATATCAACATTTATTGTCTGGATGTACTCACAGGCTCAGTCTCTTCACCATGCTTTTTCGAGGCTTGGGTGAGGTTGGACTGCTGTCACCAAGACCTTCAACCTCACAGGACAAGGTGTAGCTACAAGGGAGAACATTGATAATTAACCAAATTAATAATTAAGATCATAAAACATTGCCCAATCATGTGCCCGTTGGTTTTGAGGACTGTGAATTCTGAGTAAGAAGAAGGGAAAGAGAAAGTCAGAGTGGACACGATAAATATAGTACAATGGATCAGTAGGGAGTGAAGACCTGACAGAGGAAAAGCAGGGAGAGGTGAGGAGAAAGGACAGAAAGAAGCTTCTGTTGTGGGTTTGTTTTTAACAATAGGTCCAACAGACCATGACCTCATGCACTAATTTGCCTTTTATCGAATGGATAACGGTGCAATCAAGAAAGATGGTATTTGGAGCAAAGCAGCAGTACCTTTCCTCTTCACTGAGCTGAGTCTGGCTCTTAAACCAGCGGAGGAAAGCCGCGTCTGGACTCAGACAGTAGCTGTTACAGGCAGATTGGAGCAGCTTGATCTGAGCAATCACCTCAAACTCCTACAGAGATGGAAAAAAAGGTTACCGTCATTAGATCTGCTGAGCTCATCGTGAGATAATTGTCTTGGTGTAATCATGTCAGAGGAGGCTACACTCACCCTGCGTCTCTTCTCAAAGTTGTTCAGACCACCCTGCGGAGGATACAAAGAGCACGCTGTCAGACCCTGGACATCACATACCAGCGTCTGCTTAGACAAACAGCATTAGGTGGACTACTCCAAAAACCGACTGACAAAATTCCTCACGCACTCATGGAAACTTACACCCCAGTTTCTGACAGCGGTTGCACAGATAGACTCTCAGATCTGCAGGGTTGTGTAAACTTGCAGACACATGCTCTCAAATATTGAAACACACACACACAAATGCATCAGGTGTCAAAGATCTTTTTCTCTTACCTCTACTAGGTCAGGCAGGGCTGTATCCAACATGGTCAGGTCAGTTAGAAAAGTTCCCAAGTACGGAATTGTTCCTTGCATAGCTCCCTGTGGAGAAAGACAGCTTTTTGATGTCTCTGAAGCAACACTTAGTTTAGATAAACACTTATCTAAACTGCCACAATAAAGCCAGAGACTAATTTACGAGGTGGTCTTTGTGATTCATAGATGCCAGGGTGGGTTTTGTAAAACACAACAGGCTCAATGCAAGTACAGCACATAGTGCACTGAGTAAACAAAGCTGAGCATGTGGCTTCATCATACTGGAGAGGCTAGAACTCACTTTACAGTACATTGCTTTAGAGGAATGTGTTGTTTAAAATTATAGACCTCTGTTTTAGCTCCCTTTGAAGAAGAGATCTATTTGTCTGGCATTTGTTGCAGAAGCTTGTTAGCCGGTCTTTGTCTCACCATTTCCTTCTGCAACTGTAGTCTCTTGTGGGTGCGTTTCTGGTGCTCCTTGGCACAACTCTCCAGACTGGCAAACTTTGAAGTGCCTTCCTGCAGGGCAATCACACAAAAAATACAGCTTCAGTCCTCGAGATTCTAACCAGTGAATGAAGGAATGTTTTCAGGATTTACAGATGAAGTCTCACATCTATGAGAGTGACATCTGCACACTTTAAAGCTGGGATTTTTTTTATTTTTTTTTTTACAGAGGATACTTAATTGACTCATTCCTAAATTCACACATCCCTCAGATAGGAAACAGACAGTGGAACTCACCCTCATGAGAAGCTCTCTGCTGGTCAGGTAGTTGTTGTGATCTGAGAAAATGTCCGACAGTTCCTCAAATGTCTGCATGCTGTCTCTGTGTAGAGCACAGATTCATGTTAGCTAACTGGAATGGACATATCAGCTAAAATATATACTGTTGATATCTTCCAAAGGGTCGAAAGTGTGCAAAGTTGAAAGTTTGGAGGCATACTTGTGCACACAGGCCCATGCCCTTTTCAGCCGGTAAAGTGGGTTGGACTGGAGCGCAGATACAATGGCTCGCAGAGATGAGAAGTTTTTGCGAATTCGACACTCCTGTTAGGAGACAATTAACATAAGGTCAATCAGAACAAGACCCATTTTTGTGCAAGGTTTATTAGTGAATTTGTGTGTTTGTCTGTGTGTTTCAGCCAACCTGAGCGATGTCTATCCAACGTTGGATGACCCGCGCCCTGACATGTGGTCTGATCTGTCTGTGTTTCAACACTGTGCTGACCACGCAGGCCGCCACAGCATTAAACTGCGTGATAGTGGCTCGAATGGTGGGGGCGCTGTGCTTGTTGTGTTTCTTATCCCTCTGGGACCAGACAGAGCCCAGGCAGTGGTGGGGCACAACTTTTTTAAACAGCAGCTAGAGCAGAAGAACAGGCTAACGTTAGCATAACGACATTAAAAAAACATCGCATGGATGTAACCTGTGTAACCTTTCCCTCCTACATTCCCGGTTTCCCCTCATTTCCCTCCACTTACTGCATCCATGTAGGTAAGCTGCTCAGCCACCAGGTCGGCCTCAAACGACAGGAAGTCCTCCTGGACCTCGATCTCCACTTCCTCCTCCTCCCCCAGGCAGAAAGAACTGTTGCTGTGGAAACCAGCTGAAAGCAGGCAAACACGGATGATTTGACTTGGAGGGAAGTTGATACTTAATATGAAAAAATAAAGACAAATGCAGAACAAAGAACTATGTTTAAAAAAAGATACTTACTATCAGTGTCGTCCATGCTGGCCTGACTCTGCAGCTGCTCCAGCAGACCCTCTGCCCGCCTAAGAGCCTCGGAGCCTGGCAGGGCCCTGCGCAGGTAGTCCATCAGCCTGTGGAGACAGGGGTAATCAGGAGGCTCCTGGAAGTCTTCGGGACACTGGTCCAGCCAGGCACGCAGGATAGAGGCCAGGGCACTGTGGAGACAGCAGGGAAAGATTTGAGTGCGTTAAGAGAGCTGGCAATAATAGAGGGACGGGTGTGATAAATCAGCTACATTGCTGAAGGTTACAAAAAAATGTATGCATTATAAGCTTTCCATATGGAAACTGATAGCAATGAACATATAAATAGTTATCTTACTTTCTGATGGCTCCGTTGGTTTCAGAGCCTTGGCTTCTGCTTGTGACTGGCTTGTTTTCTTCCACATTTCCATACCTGCAACAGAAAATAAATCACAGAAAATCACTAAAATGTATAGTGAATGCATTCTTTTGGCTTTATGCAGCAGCTCGCTCCAGCACCCACCTGTCTAACAGTAGCTGCAGTACAGTCTGTGTGCTGGCGAAGGCTCTGTAGGTGGACAAGAAGATGGAGGTGTACGTGAGGTCATTGTCTCCGAACGCTGTCAATAACGTCTCCACCAGACGCTCCAGAGTTCCGGCGCGGATACTTCGGATCTTGCAGGTCTCCAGCTGGCTCACCGTGTGGCCGGGAGGTAGACGATCGCCCTCCGCCTAAACACACACACAAACATTTTTACACTGTTAAACCAGTGTGAACTGAACTGAGGAGTGCTGTTATGCATTGCAGTGACTTGGCTGGTGCTTCCAAAGCTTTTCTTTGCTTTGTTTGGCTTTGGATGCATGTCATCACAGATAAAATACGTTTAATGTGTAGTGTTGTCTTGGTTGTAAAGCTTTAAAATGTGAAATTACTGGAGTGGAACAATTCATTAGAGTACAAAAAAAGATGGAGGGAGGGAGGAAACGATAAGGACAATCATGACCTATATTTAATTCAGATTTCTCCAGATGTGTCCGACTATTGTGTCTACAGGGATGTAGAATGAGTGGTTGCACAACAGGCGGGGGGAGAGTAGAAGAAGCGGTGGCACAGCCGTGGAGAGAAACAGACCTTGGTGAAGTTAGCACGCTACAACAGGAAACGCTCCAGTCTGCTTTTAATCACAGCAGGTCCCTCCTCCACCGTCCCTCCAGACAGAGTGGAGGACAGCAGCGGAGCCAAGTTCTCCCACCTCTCCCCTCTAAAACTACTTAGTACACCAAGAAATACCTTTATTTACTTCCGTGAGGAGACCCAATGTACAATCACACGAACGCACACAGGCTTAGACTTTACAAGTCGCAATGAATTAGAAATACAATCAATCTGCCACCAAATCTGCAAACTACTACACACCCTGTAAACAATACATCAGTGTACGCCTACAATCCCACTGATTGTAATTGCTGTTATTCACTGACAATTGACTGTTTATAGTAAATATACTGATGTCTCAATAGGGACTGATCTCTATTCTATTTGGCTCAATAGACAGCATTGTATAATGTACCCATGTTGTTTTAATTAGCTTGAATACAGTTGGCAGCTCATGCCGTTGTCAATACATCAATACAGTTTTAAAGCCTCAGAGCGGTTATCTATCTCTGCTTTGTGCCAATCCCCCCGTCCCCCATGTCAAGCACAAAGAAACAACAAACTAACAACACAAGATCCTGATTTTTATTTTCCTGTAAACAAAAGGAAAACCCCATAAATCTGACTTTCTGTTACTGTTATTTTTGTTACGGCGGGTTCATGCATTGCCTTGTTCATGCATAATGCCTCTAATTGGTCCTTCTGTGCAGTATAATAATATACTGAACAACATTTTATTATGCTGATATAAACAGCACAGTGGAGGAAACAGCAAGGCCTCACATGCACATGCGCAAAAGCCTTTAATACCCCCCCCCCCCCCCCCCTTTTTTTTGTCATACCAGCGTTTTATACAACACTGCTGTACAGGGGAGTGAGCCGTTTTGTTGGCAGCCGGGAAAGTCAGGAAATCACATGCTTTAGCTAAACAGTCCAGGTCAGATGAAACTGTTGATTTTCAGCAGGCAACTAAAAAGGTGTTGTCTAAACTGGGAGATTTATAGCTCAAATGTTAAAACATAAGCCCTGGTGGAGCACAATGCTGAGAGACGCCCCACAATTGAAAGACACAGTCTGCTTCAAACAATAGAGATTAGGTTTTCTGTTTTTACAGCACAGTGGGCTGTACACATCTAACTGGATTGCTTTTATAAACCATCTACATGATTAATTCCTAGGCAGACTATTCCACTTTGGGTAAAAATCAGCACTGCAACAACTCACGAGAGTGGAAAAGTCGTCAGGTTTTCATGAGTGTGATCTGTTTCGCTGAGCATTTTGGAGCTCGACTCGTCGCTTATTTTAAAAAGCTTCGTCAGCTGCGCATTCTGTCATACTGTGAGACATCACACTGGCCCACTCACCCCTAGCCATCTTGCTCCCTTGTTGGCAGCCTGCTGAATCTGGACCCTCTTCAGTGTCACGTTGTAGATGGCTCCTTCCTCGACTTCCTCCCCCCAGTCCTGCACCGAGCTCTAAAAGGTAAAAGTAAGAGGGAAAATGTTAGAAACCCAGACGAGAGAGGAGAGTTGTGTTT
The DNA here is from genome assembly GCA_036024295.1 of Nannoperca obscura. Taxonomy (NCBI): domain Eukaryota; kingdom Metazoa; phylum Chordata; class Actinopteri; order Centrarchiformes; family Percichthyidae; genus Nannoperca; species Nannoperca obscura. Next base: position 32,027 of record JAVQJL010007599.1, read on the forward strand.
AGGATAAAAAAGATATACAAATTTCATTTAAATAGCTGCAGGCAGTGCAGCAAGTGTCACTGCATTAGTTTAACAAAATAGGAATTTACTTTTTTTGGAAACTGAGAAAAGTAGAAGGAAGAATGAGGGGGGGGACACACAGAAACACAACCACAGCACTCAAACAAACTAATAAAAGAGAGACTAAAGTGCAGTAAAACATCAAGAATGACCAACTCCCCAACCCCCACCACTGCAGCCTGCCAGGCCTCCCTCCCTGTCTTTACTCCCTCTTTTATTCCCTATCCATCTCTTTCACTGTGTCCTAGTCTCTCTGGAGCTGAAGTCAGAGCTGGACCGCTTTCCTGGAGCTCAGAAAGCTTGAGATAAGAGCCAGAATGGATGATCTCAAACAAACCCCTACAAAATAAAACAAGGCATTTGCATAACTTTTAGTCTTTGTTGACATGCCTATGTCTGTTTGCCTGCCCAATTATACAAGCCAAGAGAGTCAGTGCCTTGAGAGCCCAACCACGCTTAAACCAGCTCATAAGGCTTGTGATTTGTGCTCATCTTGCATCTTGCATATGTCGTGCGTCTGTCTCTGACTGTAAATCACTGACAAACAGCAGAGTGCATAAACAAACAGAGGGAGCAGAGTGAAATCAAAATACAACAGAACTGCTGCTCAGAGAGTGTGTGCGCAAACACAGTCCGGGATATGCTGAGACATCAACATATGGAGACAGAGACAAAAACAGAGACAGAGACAGCGAAGAGGGAGAGGGACTGGCCAAATATAAACACCACGCATGCAGTATTATGTCCAAGTGCTCTCACACACACACACACACACACACACACACACACACTCAGGCTGCGGTGGCCAAGATCACTCTCACTTGTCCCCACTTTCATTTACACAGCTTAATTTCAAAGTCCACGCCATTCCCCAAACAAAGGGGTAGCCAGAAAAGAAGTCAAGGGTCAAAGTCACTGTTAACAGGCTCAACGGTCCTGGAGGCCGGTGGCACACAGCCATGACTGGGCCATGTTTGGGTTTGAACAGAGACATGTGATGCAGAGATTAAAGAAAGCCCAAACCAGAGGAAAAACCAAAAGAGAAAGAAAAAAAGGATTTTAACTGGTTCTGGCAGATGAAACGAGCAAGCATGTCCGAAACAGCTGCATTTGTCTGAAACATGTCTACATGGCCGTCCCCTACCCTGTTCAGCATCTTGTCTTATGGTCAGCAACATTAGTAAGTTGTCTCTCTGCCTCTCTCACTCCCTCTTTAGCCGCTGCTGGCTGCCGGCTGGATGGCTGGCGCAGAGACAGATAAATACATCAGTGTATGAGTCATGCGTCCACACACTCCCAAAACAATAGCGGGAGGTCTCTGCGCTGGCCAGCCCGGGCTGCTGAGTTCACAGTCTGCTCACACAGCCTGCTTTTTGTCAGCCACAGAACTGGAGATGTTTTTCAGAGCAGGGATTAAAAAAAAAAAAGATCTGCTCGCTTTGTGCGCAAAGTTCAATGGAAACCAAAACAGCCTGTCACAGTGATATTTCTATTCATCAGAGAGAAGAGGATAGGAAACATTAAACCGTAGCTGGGGATGAGTTTACAGAGAGAATAGTATATCAAATTACCATGAGTAGGGTGTAAACAGGAGATGAGTTGTTTACTCTCTGCACTAACTTGGATCCTTCCACAGAAGGTGCTTGAAAAGTGCACAGGGATAACACTAAGGAAAGCAGAGAGGCAAATAGTACTCTGCCTTTGCTCAGATAGTGCTAATCTGCCTATCATCCTATCAGCTCTGTGTGAAACAATACTCCCAAGATAACAACAACAACAACAACAACAACAACAGTTGTGTTAAATCATTGGCCCTGATCTGTTGGCTTTTGTGCTTTCCTCGCATGGACGCAGCTGGGACCCGTAGAGAGACAGGGGCCTCGCCAATTGTTCCCTCTCTGTTTCACTGTGGGCCCCCAGACAAAAGTTTTCATACGGACCATCAGGGAGGGGGAAAGCTAGCGGATCGAGTTCATATTCTGGCGGAGTCGGCAGGGGATTTCTTTATTTTATCCTCCCCCTTCTCCAAGTTCCCCCAACTTTGCGCGACATCTTTACGCACCAACAATGTCGGTTAAACGGTATTTTAAAGCCTAGTAAAAACAAGTAAATGTTCATCTGTCCCCCCCCCCCCCCACTCCTCCTCTTCTTCTTTCCCCCTTTATCCGCTACTTTCCCGAGCCTACACCCCCCCGCCCCCCTTTTTTTTCTCCCCCCCCCCCCCTCCCCTCCTTCCCCTTTTCCTCAAAACCCACAAACTCAACAACAGGACACAGAATGGAAAACCATGAGAGGTTTTTTGTTTGTTTTGGTTTTTACCATTTTAGTTTTCCAGGCGAATTTCATGGTGAGCGTTTCTTTCATGATCCGGGGACAGCATCAGAGCTCGGGAATAATCCTCCAAGGAAAAAGACGATGTGTTCCTTTTTTTTCAAAACGAAAACAAAATCCCAGATTGTGAAAATGTTGTTCTCCTTCACCGCGCACACTTTCTTCCGCTCCACTCCAAACTCATCTGTCTGTCAGCAGGCTCTCCCTTCTTCTACTGAATGACCGAACTCCTCCTACTTGCACTCACAACAGTCCCGTTTTAACTCCTCCTCCTCCTTTTTGTCTGACTTTCATCTGACTGACAACAATGTGCGCGCTCAAACGTAGGCTTGTGAGTTCAATTTGCGCATGGCACAAGAATCATAACTCTCTTTCCTGTGAAATTCATAGCACTCATTTACCATTTGCTTTTAAGGATTTAAAGACAAAAAAAAGATTGATTCATGGATTTGACAAAATATAATGAATATTACTGTATAAACACTATTTTACTACTAATACTCTTATTTAATTGTGATGTTGATGCTGTTTATATTTGTTTTTATATCTTAAGAACGAAAGATGAAATGAAATGAGAATGACAGTGAAATGGACATTATCTTATGTACAGTGTACAGTGCTTATTTTATTTCCACCACTGTCCTTATTCGTATATCCTCTTTTTGCTTTTTTTTGTTTCTCGTTATTACAAGTAAAAAACATGAACATTTTTTGAAAAGAAAATAGAATTGTGTATTGAAACAGGCCATGCAAATGGTTATAATCTTCCCTAATGCTGTGATTGTATGCATTAGCCAACTGTTTTATTTTATTTTAATTTACTTTACTTTTTATTTTACATTCAAATGATGCACATGTGCATTGAACGAGTTATTGGCCGCTGTAATTGTCCATACTGGCAGTGAAGACATTCCGCCATTACATGATTCCTCTTTAACAGAAAAAAATCTACAATCCTTGTTCTGTGAAAACATTTAAATTATAGGAGGCTCCAGCAGTCAAACTTAAACTAATCAAGTCTTTTTAGTGCCATATTGCTTTTTTTGTTCCCCACAACCTCAGAAAATACCCACTTTGACTAATATACTACATATAGATTGCTGTAATGTACATTAACATTTACATACAGTTTTCATATGTGTGGATGAAGCGATGCACTGTGGCCCTTAGCTGTCTTGTGCGTGAGGCAGCTGCAGCCTCACGGCCCCTGCGTGGGACAATACAAGGAAGGCCGTAGATGCCGTCACCAGTACTGTGCATTGTCAGTGACAGGAGAGGAGAATAGGCTGAGTGTGAGAATGGGCAACACTGTTCCACTGTGTGAATGTGCCTGCACACGTACTCAAACAGCCCACTTGTGTGAATAAACGGGAAGATACAAATCAAGAGTCGACTTTGTGAGGGGTCTTTTTGTACAAAGTTGTATCATAAACATACATCAAATATGAGCAAGCAGTGGTTCATACATCTGCTAGTCCGTTTAGTCAGCTGATGAAGTAACCAAAGAACTGATTCAGAGTCAGGAGACAGTGTTAACATTATGGTGTTTATTGTCATCTGGCTCAGTGGGAGAGATCTGTTAGACCTGTTGTGGCGTCCTTTTTAATATTATGTGTGAGCATGTGTGTGTGTCTATGTGATATGCCTACCCACTGCTCTGGCTCCCATAGCACCAACACATAACCCCAACGTCACACTCAGCGTCACTAGCTGTCACACATCACGGTGTCAAATAGGGCGCGCACACACACAGATGCACCCATGCACACAAGGTGCCCACTTTTGGCATCATTGCTCCCTCCCAGCTTTGCTCGGAGGGCACTAAAAGGCCAGGGAAGCCCAATGTACGTCTCCTTCAGTGTATCTCCGTGTGTGGTTTGACCAGTGTTTATTCGTGCTGACTGTTGATCAGGCTGTATATCTGGCCAGGCTCCAGTTCCCAGACCAAGCTGCCCCGGTGTCCACTTGGGTCTCTGGAGCTCTGGGAAGCCCACAGGGGCAGTGGGAAGGTTGCGACCCCTCACGACCTCCAGCTCTGCCCTGGGGGATTGGAGTGTTGGTCTCACAGTGGGACTGATGTCATATCTCAGCACAAACAAGATGTCTGACATACGTGGCAGTTGCTGCTCCATCTGATGGATGAGCAGATGAGTACCTACATCTTTCAATGTGAAATTAAAATGTGAAATGTCTTCTCTTTCTCTGGGGTCCAGGTCCATTCAAGTATATTAGTATTATTACCCTAATGGGACGCATCAGAAAACATTTTTTGACAGATTTAGGCCTGTTCATAGGAGGCTAAATTTCAGGAAATGTCAGAGCTGTTTTTAGGTGTTTTGGTCCAAATCCAAGTCAAGTTTAAAGTTCTTTGAAGCAAATACAATTTAAAGAAGTAGTTCAGTTTTGGGAAATTCACTTATTTACTTTCTTGCCAAGAGTTAGATGAGAAGATTGACACTACTCTCTTGTAACTACAGTTAGGTTAGCTTATCATAAAGACTGGAAACAGGGGGAAATAGTTTGCTCTGTCCAAAGGTAACAAAATCCGCCTACCAGCCCCTCTAAAGCTCATTAATTAACGCATTTTGCTCATTTGTTTAATCTGTTTAAAAACGACAAGCTGTTGTTTTACAGGGTTATGTTCAGGACTATTTCTTGACCGGAAGCAGTGACTTCCTGGAGCCTTATCACCACCATGAAGTTGCTAATTGCAAGTCAAGATGCTAGTCTCATCAAGTCTATTTAAGTCTATTTCTAACATACATGAGACCACGTTCTTGTATCTGTATAATCTGTGAGGCACTTGTAAAGCACAGTAGCTGTCAAGTAAAACCACTTTATTTTATTTTTACTCTATGAATCAGATTTCCTGTAGTCTGAAATGTAGAAGTTTAAGAGAATGTGACAGAGATGAAGGGCATCTTTGTGTTGCTATCTTTTAAAGGCTATCAAATATTACACATGGTATTCCTGCAATGTAATCCCCATACCCGGCTCTCCCTTCTCTTGGAAGACTAATGACGCAATTACACTTAGGAAAGCCCTTGACGAGGGCAGAGCAGTTTTTTTATGCTGGGTTCCTGCCATTATTGAACTTTCCAAGTACGCTCTTCTCTCTATTCCAGAAAGTCCAGACAGGGAGCTATACAGTTCAGACAGAAAGGGGACAAAAACAGGAGGAGCACTGCTCGCACTGTTATTGCACCACTGTGGGGAAAATGCACATTCCAGGAAATCTCCCACTTCCTGCCTCCAGCCTCCTGACTCCAGCGAGCCTGCTGTCCTCATACCTGACTGGCTGGGGAGCCTCTCTCGCCTATAGCATGGTCATAAAATCAGACCAATAAGTAGGAGAGGAGAGGAGAGGAGAGGAGAGGAGAGGAGAGGAGAGGAGAGGAGAGGAGAGGAGAATAGAGGTGAGAAGATGGGAGGAGAGGAGGTTTCTAATTCAAGAAGATAGTGCACGAGAGGCCAACAAACACTGGGCATCACAATGCTGAACAAACAGAACCAAACCACAGACACACAAGAGGACAGTAATGGTAATGGGGGGTCTTGAGCAGTTTGTGTAAAGCCTCGCTGTTTACATCCAAGATAAGAAGGTCATGTATCAGAGAAAGTGCACACTTTTGAGATTAACTTAAAAGGACATTATCTCTACCATGGGAGAGGGAGAGGCAGAGACAGAGGGAGAGAGTTCACAGCACAGTCAGACACTGAGAGGATCCATACTGGCTGAAAGACAAGTGTGATGCAACAGGACCATCTTGCACTGGCTTTTAGAGAAAGACTGATTTCATATTCCAGACCGGAAAGAGAAGCTCTGCTTTCTTGTCAGCTGGAAATAAGTGAACAGAGGAGAGAAGACTCATCATTTCACCCAGTGAGAGGAGTGCCAGCTGTGGAGCCAAACTCTCCAGTGGAAAGTTATTGAGTAAAAAAATAAATAAAAAAATAAAAAAATGGAGAAGATGTTTCCTGCTACCATATCTGGACCAAATGTGTTCATAGCCAGTTTTTGTTTGTGGATTCTTCCTGTATTATGCACGGGTATGCACACAGAGTGTTTCACTGAGTGTTTGTGTGTGGTTGGTGGGTTTGTGTTTTCAAAGCATACTGCCCAGTAGAGGGCAGAGTTCATAAACCGCAGTGTTTATCCAGAGTCAGCAGAGGTTTTAGCCAGACCCGGCCAGAGCAACAAAACCCATGAGCTTGGATTTATGGTGCAGGGTAGGGATGATCTGCTATAACTCCATAAATCCTAGGAATGATCAATCAAAGTAGCTTAAATGGGTCATTTATGAGCTGTGAAGCAGTGACAAGGCACTCAGTGTGTGCAGACGTTTATTTGACAAGTTTTTAAAGAGGCAACAGATCAACAGATGAGTGTCTGTGGATCCAGTAATAGCAACACTGAAAACACATAGATAAGGACATGCTAGGCCTTCTCTCATAACACACACAGCTGCATGTTGTTTTTCTCTTTCTCTCGGTTTCTGTCTCTCTTAGGTCAACTGAACCCTTTGTTGAGACAGCCACATGAAAGCTCTGTCTGCCTCTCTCCTTCTCTCTCTCCCTATTCTCTTATGTCATGTCTCTGCTCCCTCAGATCTATTGTCCTGGCTGTTGTTGAGCTCTCCCTCTTTCTCTCTCTGGATGGGTGACATCATTAGTTTCCAGTAAAGTCCAGAGCTGCAGCCCTCCCCTCCTCCACACTCCACATTACACACACAGCTGAACCTGCAAACCTAACCAAGGACATGCTTCTAAGAAAGTTTCATTAACACCAAATACACCTAATCATATTTATGTACAAACATGTTTAGGCCAATCAGAAATTGTAAAACAGACTTGTTTTTTCTTATAACCTCCATATGTAGTCGGTTGGACCGTTGCACTAAAGCGAGGATAATACTCTCTGGAGCTATGATGACTCAGATAGCATGCTGGTAGTTAAGGTACTTTCAGGTGTCTCTGCATTTAGAAGAGTTAAGATACATAAGACAAGTCCCAGTAAATACACACACACATACACACACACATAACCCCCCTTCCCGCGGCCCCAACCCTGATCCCCCTAGATCTAAGCCCTGCTAAGCCTTGAATGAATCGGTCTCGACTGGCTCGGTTGTCTGTCTGACCCCCTGCTAATGAGAGATGGACCATCTGTTGTCCAACAAATACATGCTACCTTAAAGTTGTCACATATGCAACAAAAACAGCAAACTACACACTCACTCACACTATTTCAGTTTTTACTTTATATATACACAATATGTATATATGTACACTTGTCATCACTTGTCTTTCTTCCATTTAATTTATGTCACTTATTCTAATCCTGGGGGATATTACGCTGCCGTCTGCAGTGCTGTTAGTGTTAAATTGAAGTCTGAAGCATTTGCGTTGCAGGAAATGAAACTGCATACATGATGCACACAATAACACACATCGGAGCTGCTGCAGAAAACAGGCAGTGCCTGTATTGTGTCACAAAAACAAGCACAGCTGTTGCCATACCACCAAGCAAAATATGAGATATTTACTCAAGAACAATATGGACACATTAAATACTGTGTAAAGGTGAAATAAATATAAAAATATATTCTGCTTAATCAACCACAGGATGTATTTCTTTTACTAAAGTGAGTGTATTTGTTTGTTATTTTAGTTAGTAATCTGCTGACTTACAGAATGTGTGAGTGCTGGCCGTTTATTTTAATAACTGTCGTGCGGACACCAGCAGCCACCAGCTTCACAGACTAATGCCATACACACTCACACACACGCTCTTTCTTTCTCTCTCTCTCTCTCTCTCTCTCTCTCTCTCTCTCTCTCTCTCTCTCTCTCTCTCTCACACGCGCGATAATACATACTACGCTATTACAATGTCAGCTTAATCCTAGTCATGCGTTCTGGCTAACACTGCGAGCCCTGCCTGAGCGGGAAAAAGAATAAAGAATTTAGTGTGTGTGTGTGTGTGTGTTTGGTGGGGGCACATTGCTAATTCACAGAAAATCATTCACACACATACACACAGAGCTGCCACACCATAATAAACAAACCAAATCAAGGACGGTGCAGCTGCACATATTGCCTTCTGCTTCCTACCAACCCACCCCTAAACACACACACACACACTGCCACAAAACACACACCCATCTCAATATGGTGCGATGAGTTTCTGCCCCAGTTGAGCGAGCTGCTCCTGTGGTGTTGTTGCGCTGGGATGGACGCTCGAGTGACAGGAACAATGCCCACAGTATTGACTTTTCACACCAGTCCCATTGTGCAACCTAATTAGGCCCAAGATCACAATATGAACCTCTACAGAGCTGCAGGCAGCTAGACAACTTGACACTCTGGGGGTCATCCAAGTGTGTAAACACCATCTTAAGTGGACAGGGACCTGGATTTTGGAGAAAAGAGAAGTCTGGTAGTTTGTGAATTGTGCAATTTGAGACAAAAGAAAGGACAGAAATTATGGGACTGAAGTACATTACTGTCCTGTCCTGTATTGTTGGTGCTTACTGGGTTAATCAATAAACCCATTCCTTTCCATATCCCCTGAATGGTGCTCTCCAGCTGGGCCATATATAAACTAACTTTCATTCATAAGATTGACAAGACATTATAGAATTGTACCCATACAGTCTTATATTCATTTACAGGCAAAAGCACTAAGAAGTTTACTGGATGAATGAATCACTGAACCGTCATCAAAAAGTCAGAAGAAATCAGAAATGTAGGAATGGAAACACTGAGACGTCACTGAGCATCAGCCTGAAACGTGCACTTCTCTCTTCAAAAAGACAAGAAAGGGGAAGGAAGAGTGCCAACTCAGCTTTCTTACTTTTTTCAATGGAAAACACAGGATCATCAGATATGTCCCCCCTCTTCTTTGGCCCTGTTTTCCTTGTAGAAAATCACTTCTGCATTTTCAGCATATGACCCGCTGAGGTTATTGAACTACCCTGCTGGTTATTGTAAGCTAACGGGTGTGAGGTAGCTGCTAATATTCCCTCTGCTGGAGTTTTTAATTGATCAGCCAGCAGCTTAATTACATTGCCCTATCACTGACACAGAGAGACTGCACACTTCTAAAATGCAGTAAAATGTACTGTGATAACCCACTGAGATGTGCTCATTTGTCAACACTCTCACTTCTGTGCAACTGGGTTCAATCCCGGTCATGTTATTGCTTCTCGTGACACATCTTGCAACACAACGAACAATTCAATTTAAAAGATGCATTTGTGCTGTTTATTCTTTGTGATTTATTATCATCAATTTCAGCTGCTACAGCTTCATGTCAATATCTGCGTCCTTCCATTCACGTGGAAGTCTAATTGTCTTCACTGGACTGCTGATAACGATACGACACATCAGCACTTCTTCCTCGTCCCTGACCTGAACTGTGGACCTGACAGCTGTCCGTGACTGCACAGCAGGACGATTACAGCCAGGTAATCAGTCCAATAACCGCCTTTATGACTGGTATGGTTTCATAGCCTCATGCAGGTAGGAAAAAAGTTAACTGACAGGAGAGTGAGAGACACCTGAGAGCAGTAAAGACAAAGTCTTCCAAGTCAGCAAGAGCTAGCTGATGGACCTACAATATAACACGTGGAGAGGCCGTGCAAATTATTGCTTTTTATCTCCAGAATGAATTTACTTGTTTACGGTCTTTTGGGCTTTTTTTATGTCACAAAATCTTGGTTTGGGAAGCTTCTGCAAAAGGCAGGACCCAAGTAGTTGAAACAACCTTCCTTTGAAGTACCATGATAACCCCACTGTTGGTTTTGTTTATTCCTACATAATTTTACTGGAGATGGTTACCCCTCTATATAATCGCCCGTATTGCCCTCCAGCCTAGCTGTGAAAAACTGTCACAAGGATGACTTTCTGACACATAGTGTGATGCATGTAAGTTGAGCCTCGCTTTGGCTACAGCATTCAGAGAGTGTCAGCCTCTGCAAGCTAACCTCCAGTCTTCTTACACTTCGAAACAATTGGCGGAAATAGTGCTGCGAGATGGGAGCACACGTCAGCCAGGATGTCAGATAGGCAGTGAGGAGGATGATCTTCCAATAACTGGACATCTGATAAAAATTCACATAGATGAAGTATTATCGTAAATTGGGCTATTCTCATAGTAGCCTAATTATTATGGTTTTTTTTAGGGGTATTGAATTTATCCCTGTTGAAAATGTTCTATTTGCTGCCACAGAATAGCAGTACTGAAGCAGGTGGGGTTCAATGTCTTGCTCAAGGACACTTTAGCAGCGTGGTTTTCTGGCTAGTAGTCTTACCAAGTCTCAATGTGCCATTTGTAAACACCAAAAATATTTTCACTTTAGCCTCAACACCACAAGTGCGCACATGCAAACATTTGGCCACAACTGAGCTGGAATAAGCCGTTGCTGCAGGGTATTTTTCTGGTAATCATACCGTTATGAGGAATCTGCAACCTCACGAACTAACAAAATACATGTAAACAAACCAAAACACACGTACACTAACATGAAGTGTAATTTAAGCAACATTTTTGTCATGCTCTTCCTTTGGTTGACACATATAAAAGTCATTATGGTGTTTCTGAAGTAAAGTGAGTAATGCCTCTTCTGTGAACTCAGCCTAACTGTGCTCACACACACACACAGCCACACACACACACACACACACACATACACAAACACACAGTAACCAGAAAGCGGTAGTTACTCTAATTACTGCTTTTCAAAAGAGGTCAGCTGTCCTCTCATCTGTGCTACTAAAGGTTACTGTCTAGTTTGCTTTATTGAATTATGAGCTGTCGACTTATTGCATAAAATCACACCGAGTCAAGGTCACACAGAGGAACTGAATTGAAAATAATTTTAATTGCGGCAAACCAGTCACTGAATGATAAGCTTTGAATGTTTTGGTTTCAGAATGACCCTTAGTTACTGTACATTACACTGGTGGTTTACGTAGGAAGTGTAGGCTGCCGGGTGCAGGATGCGTCACTACCAGTTAGCTGTCCATGTGACCACCAACTGGGCCAGAACTGCTGAGTCCAGAACGGCCACAGATTTGCTGTGATTTGGTCTTTGGCTGTAGACAAAAACCTTTCTCTCCCTCATGGACACACGTTTTCCTTTCCTATCATTCTCTCCTGTTTTTCACAATCACCACAGACATCCCACAAACAGACATTGGAAGAGTCACAACCCAATCTGCTCCTCGCTGCGTATCTTTAACTGTTTATAATTCCAAGCTCCTTTTCTCAGTCAATTGTTTAAAAAGAAAATCTTAATCTTATTGGATTTACTGCCCCCAAAAGACTTTCCACTTTACTTTCCATTCACATCCTTGAATCTATCAAAACCTTTGACACCAAACAACAACAGACCACCTCACACACACACTCCAAACAACAGAAGGCTCAGGAAGGTCGTTCGTGTGGAGGCCAACATCTGCTAGATTGTTTAGCAGGACTGGAAGTACCTGTGCTTCCCAGAAATAAAAAAAGAAATCTCAACAAACAGCAGGAGGCGGACAGAAGATTACTCTGCTATGTACTGACCCAGTGGTGCGGGCTGCTCTCTGGGAAGCGAGGCTGGTACCTCTGCAGGGCGACACCACCTTCCCCCTCCAGCAGTAACGTGCAGTCCAGGTCTGGACAGTTGTGGTGGGGACTCGCAGGCCAGGGCAGCAGGGTGGCCAAAGGGTAGTGGGAGATCATGCTGACCACCTGGACCAGCAGCAGGGGTGACAGGGAAGGCAGGGCATACTCCAGAAGGCACGGCAGAGTGGATGGAAACTTGTTCAGTAGAAGCAGCAGAAATCTGGAGCGGGGGTCTTCAAGTTGTGACGATCAGGAGGATTTGAGTTTTGACTTAGGATCAACTCCTTCAGGTCTTGATTGTCAGATGTTTTTGCCACCTCCTCCTCTCTCCTCAGTCTGGTTGTAGACTGGACTTGTCTATCTGGTATGACTAATGATAACTCTCCTCTCAAGTTGTCCACCTCAGTCTTCTCATTTCCTGTTTTGTTTCTTTCTCCCCCACCACATACAGTTTCTTCCTCCTCAGTTTTTACCCCTTGTCTCTCTGTGAGCGTGGAACAGCTCTTAACCACATGAGTGATTAAAGTCTATTGTCTCTCTCTCTCTTTCTCCCTCTCTCTTTCTCCCTCTCTGCATTCATCCCTGACTGAATAGGAGGAGTTATCACTTGGTTGGCCCGCCCCCCTCCCCTTTAAAAAAAAAATACTCACTGGCTAAAGAGAGTTTGACTGTGGAAGAATGTGAATAAAAAGAAAGAAAGACAGGAAAGCAGAGATGAAGAGGAGGATGTTGTGGAAGAGGTTCTAAGAATTATTAACAATAGCGGATATCTTCCATGACAGATGGATGTTTGGACTCATTAACATCCTGCTGAATCCCAAACTGCACCTCAAACAGATTTCAAATCTTATTGTCATTGTTTTGAGTCATGCCATTGATGGGTTTTGCCATCATTTGTCCCTAAAACCATTTCAAACGCCCTCCTTTGTTTCAAATGTGCTACTAGAAGCAGTTTAGGCAGTCCTGTGTTTGTAAAATGCAATAACAAGATGATTATTCCATTAAATGTAAGAAGTTCAGATGTTCAGATGTGCGAATGGCTACATAAAATTAGTGATTCAGCTCTCTGTTAAGCAATACAGCTTGGTGACATTTGTGACAACAGGGCATTGGTCAAACCATAATAAATATATAACAATTATGGAGAGCATGTGCGTGTGTGTTTGTGTGATTGAGTTCAATGTGGGAATAAGAACCAATCATGTGTAAAACACTGCCGTTGCTGAGAAGGATTATCTGGAACCAGGCAGTGCTCCAGACACACACACACACACACACACACACACACACACACACACTGTAGATGTAGATTCAGCAGTTAATATTGTACATAAGGTGAAGAAAGCTGCTTCCTACAGCTGCAGTGTGAAGTCAGACTTAGTTTTCTCAGGTAAATAAACAGCCAGTGGAAAAACACCAATGTCAGAGAAACAGCTGGCAAAGTTGCTTCATAGGGAGAGGGACGTGGATCAACACACACACACACACACACACACGCACGCACACACACACACACACACACACACCAGTAGTGGTACATTGAGTAATGTACTGTACTTCAGTAAAAATGTTATGTACTTTACGCAAGTATTTTCATTTTATGCTACTTCTACTTCTCTACATTTCAGGGGGAAATATTGTACTTCCAAAGCATCTGTTAGTTTAATTATTATTATTATAAAGAGATTTTACCCCCCAAAAACATATGTTGAGCTAATAAAATACAACACATTGTTTAAAATTAAACTAGAAATTCTCAAACTTTTTGGCTTGTGGCCCCTTACAGAAATACAATGTCTAGTTGGGGCCCCCAAGTTTCACATGTTTAGTAGCCATTCCACTAAAAAGATGATTCCCTTCTAAACCTCTCAGATGGTTTTATTTAAATAACTTTTCCAGGATTAATACATATCTGTATTTATAATCAGTCACAGGATCTATTTTCTTTTATTTACTTTTAATACTTAAAGAACATTTTGTACTTTTAGTTAAGTAGGTAGAGTAGTAGGTAGTAGTAGTAGATTTTAAATGCTAAACATGTAATGGAGTATTTTTACATTGTGCTATTGGTAATATAACTTAAAGGACCACTACTCCACTACTTGTTCCACCACTGGCAAACACACTAGTGAAGTCGTCTTTCACTCACTAACAGCTCAGTACCAAAGAGAAAACACTTCTGTGGCATCAAGTAGCCTCCCCTGAGACTCGAGCTGTGTTGCGGACATGATTCAGACCTTCACTCTGACTCAGCATCACAAAATTCCTTTGGATCTTAACACACAAAAATGCAATGAGACTCCACCTAAAGTTTGTTTATATTTAGTCACTGACTAATGCTTGGGGGGACAATGGATTTTAAAAAAACTAAAATTAAAATGCCTCTTTAATCACACCAGATAAATCAACTTCAGCTGAAGTGCCTGAGGAAGAAGTCATTTGACCATGACTCAGTGTGCCTGTGTGACTGCTGGGATAAATGGGAACATGATACGCAGGAAGAGTGAGTAAACACGCTGCCTTGCTGTCTGGATGGACTTCCAGTGACCCAACCTCCGCTCTCTGCCTTCCTCACCCCCTCCTTCCTCCATTTCCTCTCTCTGTTGTTGAGCTGTGCGCCTTTTCTAAAAATCAGTCTTCACTGGATTAATGTCTGACATGTTGCCAAAGCAATTTTAACAGTGATACATATGAAGGATTGATTAACATAGAAACTGTCAAACATTAAGTTATCAACATTATTTCTTTTTTTTTTTTCTTGCCTTTTCCCCCCTTTTTTATTAATTGAACCTACACTCACACATAGGTTTTATCGTTCGGTATCACTTGTTTTCATTGTTCGGTAAAATCCTCAATGTTCACATTTCTCGCTTTTCTTCTCTGACTCTGTGTGAGTGTGCTGACACAGTCGCAGTGTGGCCAGCACCAGTTTACACAGCTGGGAAGCCAAAGCTCTCTGGGTAAATACAAACACATCCTCTCTCTCTTGCTCTCATTTTCTCCCTCACATAATCCCAAACAGTGTCGCACAAATGGAGAAATCTCGATTGAACCCAATAGTAAATACTGTGTAATAAAAAAAAACCCAGTGGTGGCAGAAATTTTCCACCACTATTCCTTTTAAAGAAAATGTAGCAATACCACAAGGAAAAAAAGACTATATCAGCCTCTATCAGTGTTGTTTTATTATATACAATATTATTCGATTATTGTTACTTATGCATTATTGTGTTATGCAGGTGTAGCTGGAGCTAAATTCAACTACTTTATACTGTTGGCTCATTTAATTCATAGAAGTGCATCATATTTTAGAAGCCAGTCATATGTTCTGTATGTAAATATTAATCTGAAAAGAATCTAGCTACTACAATTTTCAGTTACAATACAAGGCATAATATTTTCCTCTGAGTATAAGGTAGTATACTCAGTAGAGAGTATTTTCAAATCCGGTGCTAGAGTAAATGTACTTGTTTTCCACCACTGAAAACACACACCAACACCTAGAACAAAGCAGGTGATGATAATACAATAATGTCTGAGATTATACAAATAAGATCATTTTCTCATAAATCTTTTTCATCTTTTTCTTTCAGACATGACACATCACACACACAGCAGTTGATTCTATGCCAGTTGACACTTTATCAACTCCACAGTGCTTCCTGCTGGTTAACATGGGGACACACACACACACACACACACACACACACACACACACACCACAAACTCAAAAATGTATGTCTTCATTTCTTCTTCATGCTTAGTCATTTTCAGGTATTATTTTATGATTAGCATCAGATTAATAGATTATTAATTTTAATATTATTTTACTGCCTTTCCACTGGCTATGAATATTGCTGCTATATTACAGCCAGGGCCTTTCCTGCACTGACAGTACAACCCCCCTTGCTTTGTGCACACACACTCTCACTGGGTAGAGGTCTGAGGAGCTCATGTTGACACTGAGTTACTCAGTTACTCATTACCAGTGTGAGGAGGAGAACAGACACTTTCTCTGGATCACTGACAGAAAGAAAAGGAAAAACAAAAAAGGAGAAGGCAGAGGCACTGTGCGTGTTATAAGAATAATATTTTCTATTTCCTTCTCTTTTTCTGCTTCCTCAGTCTTTTCAAACACATGTGCATGTGTGGATTATGTAGCCTACGTACGTAAATGTGGGTATGACATCCTGTCAAAGGAACACGGCCTTACAACATCACGGTTAGTCACCAGCCTCTTCCCTGCTCAGCACAGCATCCCTGACTCATTTCCCCAACTTATGCAACAATATTTCTGTTATAAAAATTATAAGAATTTATAACAGTAGTTGCCAGTAACATTAACAAATAATCTGCCATTATCTTTGATGACTAGGAATCCAGCATTTACATGTAGGTTCTAAGAGCCTATCTTTGCATACTGTACTGAATAGTATTATCAGTTAAGAAATGCTATGAAGAGCCTTCTCACGAGTGCCCTGAGATAACTTTGTTATGATATGGCGCTATATAAATAAAATTGAATTGAATTGAATTGAGTACACAATCGTTCCAAAAAGTAATGGGCATCATAGATGCTAATGAATTAGAGCAGGCACACGCATGCTCTACCACAACCTTGGAGTTGTTGGGACTCTCCCTGACAGGTTGCAAGACAATTAATGCATAAGGGAAGCTGAATATTTTTCTCTCTACCTCTATTCTTGACTTTTTTTTAATGATGTACAGGCCTCTAAAAGTCATTCACATATAACAGGTCTAATGGTTTTGCAAGGCAGACCCAAACACATGACACAGACACACGAGTAAGGTGAGATAAGGAAGATTTATTATAAAGAAACGGAGATGGAGATCTCGGGCTGAAATACTACTGGGTAGATGAGGTGATAGACAACAGGTGGGCAGGTATATATATTTACATTTACATAATAAATGCATAGATGATGTTCAGTCTGATGTTTCATAACTCAAGCAAGGTTCAATCCTCTGCAAGTTCATTTCTACCTGGAAGGTAGGAAACAACCATCTTAAACACGACGGCATGTTAATGTGTGTGAGAGCATTTTGATGCTGGTGAGATAGAAGAGAGTAGAAGGGAAGGAGCAATCAGACAGCGAGGGGATAGACTTGATCTGATGAATATTTCAAATGCTGTCCCAGTAACCTGAAGGCTGTGTGCGCTCTGTTGCTTCTATCCTCTTGTACACACCTACATACACACACACAACATGAACGCAGGTCACGTATTGAGACAGACAGTCAGTGCTCCTCTCTATCTCCTACCTAGCTTATTATTAATAAAGTGTAAGATACTGTGTGTGAATATTTCATCACTAATAGTCCTGTTGCAAACCTACAGTTCATTTCTCAAGCCAATATATAATTAAGTGCCTTTTTTGGAACATTGACATCTGTACTGCAGCAGGAAAAAAGGAAGTAGAGGAGGAGGAGCAGCAGTTGTGAACAGATTCATCCACACAAGCTTGTTTCTTTTGTCTCAGTTTTGTCCACTATGACTTAACACATGCTGTATTTCCCACCGAGGAGAAATAGAAATTAGGAATGAGATAATGTATTTATATAGAAGCATGTACCGTATATGAGCTGAGAAAGAGTGAATGGCAACTGGATTCGGCAACTGGCAACTGGAATGGCAACTGGATTCTACCGCAAAAGCGGTAGAATCCAGTTGCCATTCCACACATGACCAGTAGATGGCAGCGTAATCCCTCTCTTGGCATTGCAGCATCTGATGGAGACATAACCTGACAAAACATCTGCAAATGAAGCATCTTATAAAGGAACTAACCTGTAGACATGACAGCAGAATTAAGTAGTCAGAGCAGTATTGCATGAAGCAGGATTAGCAGTAATGCTATACGTTTATATCTGCATCAAATGAGAAGGGTACCTGATAGCAAAGGAATATGAATAGGTTGTGTTTTACATCTCAGCCCAGCTGCAGGATATTAATATTTAAACAGATTTCCAATAATGTCTTCACTCTTCCTCCATGTCTTTCATCCACTACCTCACCACATCACTTACAATCTCCACCACCTCCGCCCTGTACCCCAGCTCCCACTCCCCCCGCTCCATCCTTCTCTCTGTCAGATCCCACAGCAGACAGGAAATATAAAACAGTGAGCAGAGTTTCACTCAGCCAGGGAACAGTGGGAGCCAACGCACACCTACTGAGTGTCCTCTGCATGATAAAGGCTCGACCCTTGGATTTATTGGGAGGTTGCATCTCCTTTCATGTTTTTTTGTGAAATACCAGTAGGCCTATTTTCAGAAGGTTTAAGGAGGAAAAATCAGATATCAGAGATTTCAGAAGGTCATGTGAACAATCGCACCAAGTTTATGCTTGCTTATCAGCTGATTAAACAATAATATACATTAGTACTCCAGTCCCACAGAGATAAAGAGTGCAATGCATTTTCTTTGTTTTGTTGTTTGGAATCTCTTCTGTTCATTTGCTTCTGTCTCCAAACTCTCTGCAATGCCAATAATCCAAATTACTGTAAAAAGACAGCTAACACCTGCGTCCGTTTATGCTGCAGAGTGAGTGAAAACACAGAAATAGAGAAGATGTTTTATTGGTTCAACCCAGCACCAGAACCGAACGAAGAACAGCCTGTGTTAAGGACATGAATAATTAAGTAATCCAGTTTTTCCCACAATATTTAACAGATACATTGTGAAAGCAGAGGTCTGAAGTGGACAGGATATCATACATCCTACAGGCTACATGAAATGTATGACTGATGCACTGAAATGCTAACTAGCAGGACCAGCCCACTGTGCAAGTGAGATATCTGCAATGACATAAACATTGGGCCTAATAACATCCATTACTGCCACGCTTGGCAAAGAAGGGATGTACTTTCAGTGTGTGTGTTTGTGTGCATGTGTGTGTGTCATCATCTGAAGCAGTGACACTCTTGGATATGTCAGCCTCCCTCCTCCCACACGTTCAGTCCTGTAACCACATTTATATGTCCACACACACACACACACACACACACACACACGAAGAGTTGTTTTCAGACAGCTTTAAGATTCCTTTATTCTTCGGCTGTCCATTAGGAAAAAAAACATCTTTTCACACAAAAAACCCACCAAAATTTATATGTGGGAATGTTTTTTTCTTCTTCCACGTCCTGCAAATAACATTAGCTGTCTTCCATGTGTTGCTTAAGTTTTCTCAGGCCATAACTGTCTCCACATGCCCAGAGGAGGCACATGGGGAATAAATAAAGCTTTTGTCAAAGGCCGGCTGGCATTCCCACATTCTGCTCATCTTCCTCTCCTCAGTGTCTCTTCATTGGGTAGCAGAGTAGATTGACATCTTAACTCTGCTTTTATCCATTTGTATGTGTATGTGTGTGTGAGAATGAATGTACAGTATGTAAGCTTGTAGTTCAAGTGTCTTTTCAAGTGAGTGTACACGACATAGTAAACACAGGTCCTTCTCTCAGAGTCTCAGGTCTCTGTATCAGAGTTCGTCCCGCGAGGCTCGAGCTGCAGGAGGCGGTGAGTCTCCAGTGACGCTGTTCTGTGCCACAGGGCGGATGTTGCCCTGTTGAGCCGTCTTGCGAGCGTGCTGTCGGTCCCAGTCTGTGGCCACGGCCTCATCATCCCAGATGGTGGAGGTCTCTGTGTCGCTGATGTAGCCTGGCTCTCCGGTGTAGTGGGTGGGATAGATGAGCAGCGGCTCCACGGAGAAGGCCTTGAGGTCCCGAGGCTCAAAGTACGTCATGTACTCAGTGCTGAGGAGGATGAGGGACAGATGGGGGAAGGGAAACAAAGAAGTATATGAGATGTTATGGAGACTGGAAGCAGTTTTATGGTGATTATGACAGCAAGTAATTATTATTTTCATTAACCACTTAATTATATTTGGATTAATAATTTCAGCCATAAAATTTTAGGAAATGGCTATAACAATTTTCCAGAGCACAAGGTGATGTCTTGTGCTGTCCAAAATGGTATATAACCCAAGACATCCAGTTCACAATAAAAAAAGAGGAAATCATTACATTTGACAAAGTGGAAACAATGCTTAGCTGTTAGATTTGTGTCCGACTTGATCAAGACTTGCTCTGACGTCATGCACACGTGGGCACCGCTGCACCGTGCTGACCACAAACATGTTTTGCAGAAAATCTTAATTTTCTAAGCAATTGTAATTTTTTATGCTAGATTGTTGCTGCATGTTGTGCAATGAAGGTTTAATCTGTTAACAAACATATCTTGTGTGGTTGATATGAATAATAATAAAGTTGATTTCAGCCATAACTTTCTGAATGTGATATGTGAAATAATGACATCTAGAAATGTGATGTCAGTAAACTGCCACCAACATGGTCATGATTACCAACTCACCCTGTCTGTGACTGCTTTAGACCTAAGGGAACACGACTGTTATGCATTTTGCTTCACCTCTGACTTAGCGTATACTGTTAACTGGAAGTTCTGGTGGCCACACTCAGTGTACTTTAATTTCACCACAGGCAGCAAATTTACAGGATCTTAAAAAGGAGAACAGGATACTCTTCTCTACTTCAGAACAATTTAGTCATAATAGAAATGTTAAAAACTATTAACTATTTACAAAAGTGCATGCTCTCATGCAAGTCTTTTGATCCACCACAGTTTAGGTGGAGCTAAATTAACAAATTCAAATAGTATTGAGTAGTTTTCTATAACAATGCTTCATTTTTATATTCTGATCATATGTTTTATATGTATAAATGTAAGTTGAAAAGTGACTAGTATCTATAACTGTCAGATAAATATAGTAAACATATAGATAAAAAGTATATTATCGCTGAAACCAATCGTATTTTTCAAGCAAAAATGTCAAATGGGAATATTTGATTTGAATCTTTGTCATATATGAAAGTAAACCGAAGATCTTTCGGTTTCTGACTATTGGTCAGACAAAAATAGCAATTTTAAGACAATTTTAATTAAAATGTTCTACTCTTTTCTGATGTTTTATACACCATACGACAAAATCATCATCAGATCAATCAATAAATATTATATAATTATTATTTGCAGTCCTAAATAGAACAGGAGCATTTTGTACCAAAAAAAAAAAAAAAAAGCAAATACAGGTACTTAAGTAAAGTATAAGCACCTCAAAATACTTCATCAGAGGATACAACTGACAGGTGTGATAAAGAAAACCAGAGAAACATTTAATCCCAGCAGCATGTCATGTGAACTACCATCACACTTTAAAAAGCTTGGTCAACCTGCCGCAGGACCAGAGAGAGGAATAAAGAGCTGTTTGGGGGTGAAACATCAGCCAGGCGGAGTCACACTCGTGCAGACAGAGGTCAACTCACTGCTGTCCAATCGCATGTTTAAAGCCTCTCAGCACTCTATGAGGACAGTGAAACTCTACACCTTTATTACACCTCAAAGGAACTGACATTTCCACGCAATGAGGCCTTTTTCACTGGGTTTACTGTCATGTATTTCTCATGCTTTTGTTTATGGAAAGAAAAGGGCAAAGGAGCATTTTACTGAGTTTAAGAAGACAGCAGAGTCTCACCATACAGGCTTGCTCCCCCTAACATCCACAATTTAAACAGAGCACATAATCCCTAACTGTTAATTTAAGTAATATATACATTTTACATATTTTACCTGCCACCTTTCCACACTTATTTCTCATTTCTTTCACTTTTAAACAAACTCACCTTCTTTCACTGTTGAATACATACACAGTGTGTATTCACTAGTAATCTATATCCTGCACACTGGACACACATCTTTATGTATTTTTATAGTAACACACACTCACAGTGTCCATCTCTACCCCACCCCCACACTTAGGCCTCTATCAATAGGAATCCTGTCCCCTTCTCCAACCAGCAGGAAGAGCCGTGCTGGCCCACATTCCTCAAAGAGAGAGAAGGAAGGGGGAGGAGAAGTGGGTGACACAGGGAGCAAGTAGGTGTGCAAAGTCTAGTCTATTGAGGAGAGTGAGGGAATGTAAAAAAAAGAAAGAAAGAAAAAATTAAAGAATGAGATGAGAACCGGGAAAGGTGGCGTGCTGACTTACAGTAAAAGATAAAACAGTGGAAAATGGTAAGGAGAGAGAAGGAGGAGGTGGAGGAGAGCAGGGCACAGCAGGAATCCCCAAGGAGAAAAGAAATAGAAAAGCAGGCATTGTGTGTTCTGCGCAAGGCACCGTACGCACTGAACCCCAAGAACAAACCATGCCCTGTGTGTGAGGGAGCACAGAAGAAGAAGAAGAAGAAGAAGAAGAAGAAGAAGAAGAAGAAGAAGAAGAAGAAGA
>JAVQJL010007606.1:0-18582 GCA_036024295.1 Nannoperca obscura
TTAATTTAGAAAGTCTTAAAAAGCTTTATATGCAACTTGAAGAAACTTGACTTGTAAACCAAACTGATTTTAAACATGTGTCTGTAAGTCAGCATCTCAGATTATAGATGTACAAAAAAGGCTGTCAAAATACAATTTGGGCTTTATTTCACCACTAAATAACAAGAACAATTTCTTTGACGCCAAATGTTTCAGTTGCAGTTTTTTTGGCCCTGCAGCATTTTTGGCAATGACACATTTCACTAACCTGTGCCAAAAGCCTGTAAAACACAGACATAATGAGCTATTTTCAGTATTGAGAAGAATTTCTTTCTTTCAGTGAGTTGTTCAGGGACAAAAACTCATAATCAGAACATGATATTGTTATTTAAAAGAAGAGATGGTTGTTTATACAATTAAATTCAGTGATTCCTACTATTATCAATAAATGACATTGGCACTGTGATTACCACAGAGTAAGATATAGAAGTTTCCACATCTATTTATTTATTTATTTTCTGTTGACTAAAAGATTTTAAAAAATAACTCCATTGCAAAGAGTTCCATTACATCTCTGTGCCTACAGCCGACACATTATCACAATGTCAGGGCACATTATTCCTACTGAGTCTCCATAGATACATTTGTTATTCATATAACCCACACAATTCCTAAATAACAATAGAAACTGAAGACTATCAAAACCCCAATTGAGATTCCTTCATATACAAAAGTTTGCAGTCAAAGAGGTGACGAATCATCTCCAAGGAATTCATAGCAAAGTTTAGACAACTCTAATTATCACAGACTAAAAGATACTGAATAAAAAGTAAAAAATGACACACAGCCACGCACCAACACACACCTCCCACTCCCTGTGTAACTTCAGAAAGGTTCATCTTCGAAGAGTGATGAAGGCTCTGTGCTAAAAGGGAGTTAAAACAGCTGCTGATCCAGTGTGTGGGTAAATCGGGCAGCTTGGAGGCGGTACAGTGTTGCGTCTGCTGCGATATGACAAGGCTTTTGCAGAGTGACGAGAGAAAGCTTTCCAACTGCCCCTCCCCAGCAGCCGCTTTCCTCTGGTCAAGGTCTTGATACCTCAGTGGTATGTCTGTACCCGTCTCCCTGCTGGCACCGCTTTGGCATTGCTACAGTGTCAGTGTGGTGTAAATGGGAGTTTGAAATGTGATAGTGCTGATTGTGGGTCAGATTTGTTTGTTTAACTTTAAAGCAAAAGCTTTTTGGGGGGAGGGTGGTGTAGGCTAGTCAATTGACCTCTTCTCTATGTGAAGATTGTTAAGTAAAATGTTGTGCTTTTATATAAAAAAAATTCATGAAAAGATGAATTAATTTTTAATTAGTTTCTTTTTAAAGAAACACTGACAGTTGCAAAAGCAGTGTCCGATGTACTGCACACATGCCAAAGCTAATTTTCAACACCGAATATAGATAATATTAAATAGGCAGAGTTCTGCATGTTATCATTAAGAGACCCTGCCATATATATATCTATATATATATATAGATAGATATATATATCTTTGTACACACACACACACACACACACACACACACACACATACACACACACATATACACACATATACACACAAAAAAAACCCCAATCAGTGGTCATACTTGAAAAAGAAAAAAAGATCAAAACAAAGATTGTGTAATTGTAATTCATCAGAATTTCAAGAATAAGCTGTAAGACACAACTGATAGACATGTACGGTTCAGTTAGTGTTTTACCAGTTGAGAAGTGTTATAAATAATAACTAATTAGAGCCCTTTTCAGATGGTTTTCTTTGAGTAATGATAATGTAGATGTTGATTGTACTGATGGAAGTAGGTTGTTCCACAAAGACGGTCCTCTGTATTTCAATGATTATTGATTACGGGAAATCTGACAATACAGAAGATGAGTTTGTGGAATATGAGTAGAGGTCTGAAGAAGATGCCAGGCGAGTCATGAGTTAGGTGTACATTAATACACAAGACTGGTATATGTTCACATTAAAAATAGATAGAAGTTTGTATTTTCTCTGTACTCTTGGTGGTAGTACAAGTCACTAATGTTGCAGACAGTCCAGCACACCGAACCCCTGATGAATTCAAACCAGTGTCAATGAGAAGGAAAGGAACACATGGACGCACCAATTCTACAAACAAAACCTTTTGATTCAATAATCATTTTAAAGATGCCATAATTACATAATCATTTTAGACATAGTCACTTTACCTACATATAAACTGTGACACACAAAAAGCAAGAGCAGTGACTGAGAGACATCACACGTTAACTGGACAAAAAAAGGCATTGAGAAATAGGCCTGTAGTTAAACAGGAAAGGTCAACTTAGGACCTTGATCAACCATTTTAGATGCAGTTAATAAGCAACACATACATAGTGGGAGATATGTGCCATTTGAACAGCTGCATGTGGGGATTACGCTTCACTCTGTGCACTATAAAAAAATGGGCTCAGAGCTTTGAAATAAAAAGCAGGGTTCTGTAGTGACACATGTCATGGACTGTGTGGATTATTAGAATTTGATAAAATAGAAGCGTATCTGCTCCCTGAGACGGCCAAATGACTCTCTGTGTGGGTTGCCCTTTAGTGAAATAGGTATTTTAAATCAAGTTCAGTTTCTTACTTTTGAATTGGGTCTTATGCCATTAGCTTCTATCATTTAACATTTTAAATACTGAGGATTTAACATATACATATACATATACACCGTGGAAAATGATCAATCAGGGAGACGTGGATGGTTTTAGTTTTTATGTTTTCATCTCTTTAGGCCTAAATTGGCAAATAGGCCAATTTTCCAAAAACTTGGTGTACTTCTTGGACAGATTAAGGTCGATACGGAGGCGGGGAGATGCCTCTCTGAGACTAGTGGCTTGGAGAGTACTGTCAGTCGGACTATGAAGGTGAGACGTACCACGGCAGGAGATGAAGGATGACTTGCACCAGACTTCTTGACGCCCACTTCAAAAGAGGCCTATTTATATGTGTGTGTGTGTGTGTGTGTGTGTGTGTGTGTGTACAAATAGGAGTAGAGAACGAGAAGGGAGGAATTGATTGAGGATGTGCTGTCTGAGTTTTTGTCGCTTTTTAAATTTTTTTCCAGAAGCCTGTGTGTGTGTATGTGTGTGTGTGAATCTCTCTGTCTCTCTTCATCTCAGTGAACAGATGTGCTGCTGTCCTTCTTCCCCCTGTGGTCAGTGGTATTTATAAACCGTCATATATTTAATACAGATAGCAGAGGACCTTAAATTACACCACAACACTATTTTCTGTCCTGGGAAATGCCCAGAAAGTACTTTTTATTTTACTACCTGGATATGGAGCTGAGGACGGCTGTGAAATAAGTAGTGCCTTTCTAATGTGCTATAGTGGCGACTACAGAGAATACCTGTACGTCCATAGGGATGTAATGCTTTATTATGAGGAACTGTGCTCACTGAGCAAACAACTGAAGCAGACGTCCAGTGTGTCAGTGAAAGAGTTAACTTTCTTCCTTTGGACTCTCACCAGGAGGGAAAAGTCAGAAAGAAAAAAGAAAGAAAGCAAGGTTAGCTCACTTCAGACACTGATGGGGAATTCCTCACAGTCTGTTCTGCCTCGGCTGTCTCTGCCAAGTCCATTGTGTTTCTGTCTTCCCTGCCTGTCCTATCTGTGTCAGACCCAGACAATGAGAGAGTGTTTCAATTCACTACAAGAAAAAAATCACCACTGTTGCATTTTTACATCTCATAAGTGTAAATATATATACATGTATAAATAATGAGACCATAGTTGAAATGATTGGTAAACCGTGGCTGTTAAAATTCATACCACAAACAGAAAAGGGCATCACCCTTTTTTCTTTGTGCCCATGTTGGAAGGGTTTTTTCCTGAAAGAAGCCGAAAGCCTCGACTGTGTCTGCAATCACTCCCTCGTTCACTAAATTGAGATTTTGGACACTTACATATGAACTATGGTTATGTTCTGTCATTATTGAGGTGTAGAGTCACACAATGTTTTTTTTGGCATCTATAAAATGCAACACACTGGATATTTGCAGGAAGTACATCATTTTGTTCCATTGAGGATATTGCATAATGTGGTGGATAACTGGTCTACACCTGTCTGTCTGGGTTGTTTCCTTATTTTGAGAAACACGGGAGGATTCCACCAGGGATCTCTGCAGTGTCTCCTCAGCGTTTTGGATTTGAAGGTCTAGACAGCTGGTGTGAAGTGTGAAGACATGCTTCAGATTTTCTGTGAATTCCATGTGTTTACCTGCTATTTATCTAATACCATACAGCAGTATACACACGCATACACATAAATTATGCATGCACATTAAATGTATGCATATGTGCGCTTATATGAGCTTGTTTTGGCATGTACAGCAGGGCTGGATTGGGGATGATCCTAGAGTTCAGACTCATATAAGGTTGAAGATTTTGTCTTACAATTCTACCAGTATTCTGAAGTAATTCCAACTTTGTTCAATGCATTGTCATTTTGTACATTAATGTGTTCACACACGGCAACACATGCCATGGCTCTCTGTTACTATCAAGGAGGCATTTAATTAAAATGTGGAAAACCGATTTTGTGCAAGTGAAAACTTGAAAGTGAAAACAAATTTATTAAAAAATAAATTACCTTTTAGAACTGAACATCAAATTAAATGATAGGGTTTGAGTCTTGTAGCTGCTAGTGTGATAGAAATGTGTAATGGCAAACTATTTTAAATGTTGAATTCAAAAAGGCTGACTTCCCCATAAGAGGTTACTCTCCCCCTTCTCAAACGCACTCCACATATCACAACAGCAGCCTCAGCTGGATCCTGCCTGTTATGTCAGTCATGGCGGTAGAACCAGAGCTTTTAGACTCTTAAGTCTAAAATCCAACAGGTCTTGTGTCCACGAGCAGGACAGCCACTGCCGCTGCCCTCCTGGACCAACACAGCTTGTTTACCCTGGAGCTGGAGAAAGGATTCTGTTTCTACAAGAATCAGTTTAATCTACTTCTTTTCAGATACACTTGTTCTGTTAATGGATTTTGCACTGCAAAAAGATCTGTCTCAACAAATAATTTAGTATAGAATTTGGTGTTGTGTTTTCTTACATAAAGTAAAAATATCTGCCACTAAAATATTTAAAAATAGATCAAATCAAGTGCAATAGTCTACATACTAAGTGATCCCATTTACATCAATGCATTTTTGCTATTATAGTTAAGTCTTTTCAATTATTTTGAGACAAAACAAGATACAGCTATTTGAGCTATACAGCTATATTTACAGCTATGACTTGTCAAGATGGATATTTTTTGCTGTGTGAGGTGAGAGTTGGTCTGCATTGTTACCACTTCCAAAAATGTTGCATTATTTTCAAATGAAAGTGGATTTAGATCCAACTTTTTTAAGAACATTACTGCTATGTACCCAACAGGGTTAAAAAACAGTTTGTTAATGTTCATTAACAAAAAGCTTTTTTTCAATAACAAAATCACATGATCTTTATAAAACTGAAAAGGGCCACCTGAAAACCAAATCCTTGTATTTTCCTTTGTGTAAGTGAAAGAGCATATGAGTGCAACGGTCTCACAAGAGCCTAAAGGGGTTTGAGAAGCATGGTTCAGATGATAGACACTATGTGCAGTAGCTCACTACTTACCTCATTGTTATTGCATTTGGGAAGTTGGGCTGAAATATAATAAGTGTACTGCACGGTAGAACCT
This sequence comes from Nannoperca obscura, assembly GCA_036024295.1. Lineage (NCBI taxonomy): Eukaryota > Metazoa > Chordata > Actinopteri > Centrarchiformes > Percichthyidae > Nannoperca > Nannoperca obscura. Next base: position 5,724 of record JAVQJL010007606.1, read on the forward strand.
TTGCAATATTGAAAATCATGCTGCATTTTAGCACTATTGAAAGGTTGATATATGGAGACATAGATGTTGGCATGACCAAACAGACTTAAATTGACATATCAATGACTAACTACATGTGTGGAGCCCCAAAACCATCAAAATATAGTACAATTTTATCATGCAAGTAACAAATACAACTGAATACATAATAACATATATCTATGTAGTATAAATAAATACAAAGCTTTCATTTTTAAAATGCATGGTGGAAAAAAATAATTAATTAAACTTTTATAATTAAATTCTCATTTATAACACATTTCCAGTTTTCCTTCTTATTTGACAGTGAGAGGGGTGTATGCCCAGGGCAGGGATTGGTCCGATGTCTGCATGTGTGTGCTCAGCCTTTAGCAATGAGAGGACTGCATGGCCAGCTAGCTTACCTTTTTATTTAGCTAGCTAGCTTACTACACACTAAACACACACAGCTCTAACTTTTTCAGCTAGCTACCTATCTACATATCTAAATGTCATTGTATAAATCTTTACATTTCTTATTCTACTCCATTTTAATTATTTAACTCATACTGTTATTTATATGTTTATGTATTTATATTTTAGATTTCTCTCTTTTACCCGACATATGTTGGTTCTGGGCCTCTATACACCTAATTGTGTAAAGTATGTTGTGTGAAGTACATCTATAATGTATTAGACATGGATAAATTCCTCAAAAGTTTTTGTCAATATTAGCAATTCAGCTGAACACCCCCAAACCTCTCAGTACACAGCCCTTTTAAGTTCTTGCACCTTTATTCTCTTTAAGTCTGATTCTTTTTCACATCATTAGCCTCCATTTGGATAATCTCTTTTTATCCCACTAGTCTGCAGATTCTTTTCCCCTCTTCTTGATGCAGCTCGATTCATTAAATAGAGGAATCCACTGGTGGATTGGAACTTCTTTTCTGAAAGTCCTTACCGAAAGCCCAGACTGGAGGAAATCAGGCTGGTCTCTTTTTGTTTGTTCAATCCATCCTGACTCATCACGATGTGGGTATTTTTAGCAGTGGATTTCTGTTTGGCTTTCCCCCCACTGTTCACAGGGGCTATCGTATTCTGTGAGACAGGGAGGAATAATCAATATCAAATATCAGCCAAGATTCGATTAGTGGCAAAGTTAGAGAACCTTGTGTCATACTGGAAGTTAGATATAGTGTGTGTTGCAGCTGGATGAAATGCCCATGTTGGGGTGTGTATGTGTGTGTAGACTAAATGTACGTGTTTGTGCTGTGTTTTGTCTGGCACAGCTGCCTGTATCAGCTGCATGCTCGTTAAATGTTGGGCTTAAACCCGTGCTGACGCCGTGTCGGCTCTGGTTACTCCTGTGGGAATACCTGCCATTGTCATCATGAGCCCCTTATAATTTACTGGAATTAGCCTCAAATGGTTGAAGTTTGGCTGGCCAGATAAAAGCTGCAAGACCTGAGCTTTGACCAACTGTTAAATCCATAAAATGGAATAGTTCAATGTTTTGCAAGGTTTTGGAGATAAAGAGTTTTGTAATTCATTGTACAATAGTGCCCCCCCCCTACATAGTGTTTGATTTCTCACTGTTAAGGGAACCAAATGACCCGATATCCTGTTTGTCAGGCGAACAGAAATATTTCTGATTGTTGCACATCCTGCCGGTCAGTGATCTGTGGCACATACAGCTGCCGGGCATGAAGACTTATTTAGCTTCTATTGTATGAGCTGGGAAACAATCACACTGTGTACTGACTCAATCCTCAATGCCAGGATGATTGTGAAGTGTGAGGTTGCTGGGTTGGTTGCCAATATGCGTGGGAGATTCCTGCAAGTTTTGGGCACCCAAGCCACAGGCATTATCATGCAAAATTAATTATTTGCCTCTTTTTTATGTCCCCCTGAATATTGCAGTAAAAAACCTGCCCGTGTTTTATTGAAACGAAATTATGGTATAATGTCACTTTAGCTATTAACACCGAGAGTCTGTGCATGCCAATTGATCCTGCTGTTGTCATAGCAACATGAACCACTAAACCTCTGCGCAGCTGTTGTTATGGAAGCCCTTGAACAGCTGGGGGGCTATAGCTGCAGAGGGATTGTGGGAAACAGGTCTTTTGGTCCTCCCTTCACACCTTGACCCCAAAACTCCTGCTAGTAAAAGAGGAGGATTTTGGGAATCTTAAAGATGTCCATCTGGAGTTTTCTCTCCGCTGTACAGAGCCTCCATGTGATTAGAGAGAAAGTTTGGGCAGGAAGTTGTGAATATTTAATCATGTCTGTGTCTTCACCAAACCTGCTTTGCCACAAATGCAAGCAGTGAAATCAAATGAGTCAAATGAAGCTGGATTCTCTCCCAGGGTTTGCTTGACGCATTGGAGCATATCCCATTATTGATATGAGCAAATGTTGTACACAGTGCAACAATAAAACAATCATTTCCACCAAAACACCAAAACAAATTCCTCGTATGTGAATACTTACTTGGCAATAAACCGGATTCTGATTTTGATTCTGATTCTAATGATAGCCGAATGTTTATGGCACATACCACATCTCCTGACATATTACTGTCTGCTTACTACTAAAAGCGAAATGCCAGAAACAAAGAGAAAAAGAAATAGTCAGAGCCCAAGGTGACGTCATCTGATGTCTCCAAAGAGATCGAATTTTTGATTATGTAAAACAGAGAAAAGCAGGAAATCCTCATGATTGAGATGCTTAAAATAAGGCATATTTGCCATTTGGATAATTGTTTAAGCTCTAAAAAATGTATCTACTTTAATTACTGTTGGCTATTTCAATCGGTTGGGAGCTCCGTCTGTATAGACCAATAGCAGAGGCCCACATGAACCCTTTATTGCACTTTTTAGTTGGATTTATAAATACCAGCACTTTAGAAGACGTAAATTGTCGTGTTGTTTTATGTTCATGTGGAACAATAAAGATTGAAATTGAAACAGAACTGATCTATAACAATGTTTCATATTTCAAAAGCTGGTCATACGTTAACATGTAAATCTGTAAAGCAACTAGTAATTATAGCTGTCAGATTAATGTAGTGGAGTAAGTACAATACTTAGTGAAGTAGAAGTAGAAGTGGCAGAACCTGGAAATATTAAGTAAAATGACTGTTACTTTCCTCTGCTGACTGTATGTGCACCTATGTATGAGTGTATGAGTGATGGTGGGCTGATTCAGGAATGCTAATGTTTCTTCTGTGGCTTCTGTGAGACACGGTGATTAGACCTCCAGCCCCCTGGGTGGAGCCCCTCGCTGCAGCGTCTCCTGCTCTGATTTACTTTGACGTCAACAGGAAGGTCAGCTGGGTCCCAGAGGGGTCATGGAGAGATGGTGAATGGCTTGTATGGTGGGCTTCAGTATACAGAGACACTCTTCTCGGATCCCAAATGCGGCCGGAGGCATGACCAAGGGAGGAAGGGCCCTTGGAGCTTAGGGAGGGCTTCGGGAAGGATTACTGAGAGGCTAAAATGTTTTCTTTGTGGCTGAAAGAAACTTAAGAAATGCTCTCACCCAAATCTCCCGTGGTCCGAGGGGGCTGTTTGGCAGTGAAACTCAAGCTACATCCTAAAGACTTTCTCATTTTCTTGAGCTTTGAGCTTGTCTTTACTATCATTAGAGCGTTTTGAGCTCCAAACTATTATCGATAAGAAAGAGCCTAGTGGATATAAAGCCAAACTCAACCAATACTACTGCTGCATTTACCTCCATATAAAGAACATTTATTTGAATTATGATGGTAACTGAATGGACAATATGGGAATGGAAAGGCTTTTTTCTTGATAAAGGAACTATTAATTTGTTTAAGTCTGTCTCCAAAACTTAATGACATCAATTCCATATGTACTCTCATGAATATGTGTATTCAAATAGTTGTATTAGTACACTATCAGGCACACTCTTTCTTTTTGTATTCAGTTGAAAGCATGGAAAATAGCAGACACTAAAAAGCAATAACAACTTATATAATACTAATTCCTGAAAACAATCTTCAAAAAATGGTTCTGTAATTTCCTCATAAAACTTTCTGATGTTTATCCATTCTATGTTCAATGAACCGCTTTATTTGCTGCATCTCAGATGATGTAAACACTCCTAATTGAGTTTCCTCCAAATTTGCATGACAGTGGGACTGAATATGAACCTTTTATTGTTTTTTCCACTGCCTCAGCCTTTAGGGAGATCGATGTAACTCTAAAAAAGAGAAATGTTTGGGCTCTTCTTCCTAAATCTCCACAGCTTCATTCCATTCCCCCCATCCACTCCACTGGGCCTCTGGTAGTACCTACCTACCACACACACAGTAGTCCCCACTGAGCTGAGCAGGACTGGATAAATACCATTTCTTCAGAGGCTCTGTGTTAGCAGATTGCTGGAGGTAGGCGGCCTGCTGTGAGGCCTGACCACACTCCCACTGTTCTGGAGGAGCTTTAAGTGAAAGATCAGGTGTCCAGCCCTGAATGCTTGATTGAACTTAAATCTTTTGCATGTGCGCCATAACTCTCTCTGAGGCGCTGTGCTCTGTGTGGCTCAGACATGGCCAGCCAGTCAATTGCTCAAAGGAATTTGAGCCACAGCAGCTCTCTGACCTTGCTGTTTTCACCTGTGTCATTGAAAATGATAATCATATGCATTTGGTTTACAGAGGTGGAGGGGTGCACAAAAATGATGGATTAACTGTAAATCAAGTTAACGGTCAAAAGGCAGCATCAACCTAAACAAATAAAGCACTAATGTATATATATACACCTTAAAAAGCAACAAGCCGTCAAGTACCCAACCAATCTGACTACAGTTTCATTCAAGAGAAATGAATAAGCTATTATACTCATAAGCTATAACATTTTACTCACCAGATCATGTAATATTATTCACGTGTTTTATTGTATTCATTATCATATATGTATTCATGTAATTTACTTTAAAAAAACATCCATTAGATTTTTCAAAGCTATAGCTCAACTTCCAACCTGCATTCACTCTCATTTCGAATTCAAAAAAGTCAAGTGTGAAAGTTTGTTGATGAGCTTAGAAACAGTCATTTAAAAAAAGTCCACTTACTAGCTTTTTACAGAGTTTTCTCTGAGGAAGAGCATGAGAAGCAGTTGAAACATTGCTTTTGTCAAAACAGTTTATGGCCTTGGTCTCAGATGCATACCGTGTTTCCATAAGATCCTCGGTTTGAATCCAGCAGGGGTCTTTGTTGTTTCCAGTCAGTCCTTACTGGCTATTACCAAATAAAAGCAGGTAAATTGACTTATTGAGTGACTTAAACCAGACGGCTGTGTCTCAGGAGGTACAGCAGGTCATCCATGAATCTCAGGGTTGGTGGTTTGATACAGTTTACATTCAGTTCCAACCTTAAGTAGTAAAGTAGGTAGTACTGTACTGTTTATGGAAGTATGAATTTAGAGGTCGGCGTGGTGGATGGTTGCAAGTGTTTTATGCCACAGGGTGCTGGTGTATGAATGTGTGTGTGTGAATGCATTGCAAAATTGTAAAGCGCTTTGTCCATTAACGTAGAAAGTATAATTTACTTGGGGACTTGATGTCTGACTTCTTGTTTTGCCTTGGCTACTGCTTTTGCAATCTAGGCAATCAAACTGCAAAGTGACATTTTATCATAATGGGTGGTGGTGAATGATGGCCAACACTATAAAAACAAGACCCAGGTTGTATACTTATTGTATACAATCAAACACTAACACCAATTTCTGATTCATGATTGGCTCCCCAACGCATGATGTTTACTATCCCAATGTGTATTTTATTGTAGGATACAATATTTTTTATCAACAAATTTCATGAGAAAACCAAAACCAACAATGACTACTATGATCTACTAACAAGTATAGTGTGTGAATCCAGAGCCTGATATATATTCTTCTTCTGTGCCATAGAGCTCCATTGTTGTCCAAAAAGTATTAAAAAACACATCTGTGAGCCACACTGTTGCGCTGAGTGATGTGTTCCTTCATTACCATGGACATACACTGTAGTTTAATTTGACTCATTCCAACATACACCGTCCTGCTGCCAGATACTCACTAGAGCACCACATGTGTATTAATCCTCAGTAGGGAAGCCATAGTGAGGACATCTTCCCACAGTTAATAAACTCATGACAACACCAGTGCTATTTATAACACCAGACATTTTACAATAAAAGATATTCGTTGATGATGCTCAGCGCTTATTTTGATCTTTAATGTTAAATCCTCTTACATTGTCTTGTCAGTCAACTCTCCTTGCTCTCGTCACATAGAAGTGAAATCTTATTTCTGCTATTCTGCTGTTGCTGCTGTAAAGAGCATACACGTTGCGCGTATTGATAACGTGCTTAGTATTTTGCAAATTACTTTTTTTATTTGATGAAGGTGGGCGCTGATGAGAGAATGAACTTAATGGGTTCTATTTTCTATTTAAAAAAAATGTAAAATGACGGTGGGGGCAGTGTGAAAGTAATGTGTATGCCCATGTATGCCCGAACATGTATATTGCCAAACACTACGGCAGCAAACCTAATCCTCAGATGAAAATAGTCCCCAACAAATGTACTATTTGAGAATAGTTTATTTTTCCAAGAAAATATATTTGAGTCATTTTTAGAGGCTTACGTCTTCAGTAGGTACCAGTGGGATTGTCATTAAGTATTGACAGATGGACTAACACATGTTGGTGTTTGCCTTTCCATGGGATTTATTGATGGTAGATAATATAGAATAACACCAGATTTTTCCTTTAAATGTGGAACAGACTGATTCAGTACTTTTATGTTTTGTATTATAAGACCATATACTGCATCCCTGCTTGCATGGACATCTTTTGAATATTTTCACTGATCTTTTGCATGTCGCCATTTTTAATGTCCTTGTCAGTAATGGTGCCTTTGCATAGCTTAAACGTGGTCATCTGTCAACAGACTTTGTGCGGAGAATTGGATACTGGGCCAAGGAGCAGAGAACACTGAAAGCTGCTGCGTTGCTGTGGGCAAGCTAACTGTAAGTTGTCAGTGGCCTTCCTGTAAACCTTCTGATAAAGCCAGGTTGTATAAGCTTGTGCTTGTTTATACATGCCAGTAACAAAGCTGTGTACAAATGTCAAATATGTACTTCAAGAACAGAACGTTCATTCTGTGTTGATAGACTTTTAGTAACATATCTGGCAGAGCTAATTTGTTTCTACAGAGGCCAGCACCGGTATGATTGAATTTAGCACACAATCAAATGTAATTCATGCTATAAACACGTTGGCATGCCAGACAACACAGCTAATGATTACCCTGCTGCAGTTCACTCAAGCCCATCATTTCAATCCCATGAGCATACTGTCTCGACATTTCTTCAACCCCTAAATGAGAATTTCAATGTCTGTGCTCAGTTCTTGCTGGAACTTCAATCTATAGTTGTGGAATTTTTTAATGATTGAAAATTCCCTCTCCAACAAACACTGTTTGTATCTTGGTCGAGAATGAAAATAAATGTGACCTGGTGGAAATTTGGGACGTCGGTGCTATGTTTGACATTTTCAATTTTTGTGATGTCCTATCACTGTTATGTTTTTCACAAATGTTCCATTCCTGAACAATACCCATACGACCATGTGAAAGAAAAAAGGCAAAACAATTTTCCAATGGTACTTACTGTTTCCAGAGCCTGATTAGGGCACTCTACTGGTTTCTAACAGGCATATTGGTTCTAGATTGTGAAATCATGAAATAATGGGCTATTAATTTGCCCAAATGATTTTTAGATACCCATGACTAGAACTTGAGTTCTTCCCACACAAACACTGAGGTAGAGTTTGCTGCTGAGTCACTGAGGTAATCACTTAGTAATTTACTTTGACATAAAAGTGTTAAGTTGAACATTTCATGGAGATGTTGTGTTCAGGTCCTATGTACTGACTATTAAGGTGGGTAACAGGGACAGGACCATTGTGCAGACAACACAAGCAGACCGGAACAATTCAAGGATTTATCTGTAATTTCAGTTTACATTCAGGCACAGGTAAGCAGGCAAGCTGGCAGGTAGACAGGCAAAAGGTAACTGGCAGGTCCAGGTTTGGGAGACAAAAGCATAGGGAAAATGTAAAAAAAACTACAATATGAACATTAGACACATGGTAAGCAATACTCCAGGAAACCAGAATGAACCAACACAGAACAAAGTAAGGCAACCAGTAAATGTGTTGAGTAACTGATGAGGCAATGAAGTTCTGGGGAGCTCAGGTGAGGAGAATGACATGACTGAAAGCAAATGGGAGTTGCAGGACCTAGAGTTGCAGGGGAATGAGGGACAGGGAGACGCAAGCACTGTAAAGTGCTGTGATGACTTCAGCTAATGCAGCAGCTAATAATACTGTCACAATTCATGCTCTCATAAGAATAGCACAAAAATTATTATGATTATGAGACAAAGAACTATTTCTGGGGAACACAACCAGTTATTACTATAACTACTATTGTGGCAATAATATGGTGATTAGAAGGGTTAGGTCATGCAACTTGTTGTTTGTTGTTGTCCACTTCCACCTCAGTAATTCCAGAGACAATGATATAAAAAATTTGATGGAAATTGCTTTCTTGGAGCATTTGAATATTAATACCTGTCCCTATGGTTCCAATTGAAATAAGCAAAAGGACTTTAATGTCCTCAGCTCCCCAATGTCTGCAACTAATTGCAAATTGCAAAAGGGTTGAAAAAGTTGTGGTCATTCCTGCTAAACTGAAAATAATTCACATTTTTTTCATCCCAAGGTTTAATGAAAACCCCTGTCTTGTTTTCCTTTTCTTTTCATTTATCTGTTTGAGCTTGAACCCCAGTTTTCTTCTACTATTAAACTACTGATTTTGCTTTCATGTAGTGACCATTCTTGCAACTACACCTGAATGAAATTTTTCTGTCTACAGATCATTTGTGGTTTCTATTAATAATAATAATAATAAGCTTTACTTTTACAGCATATTTCAAAAACAAAGCTACAAAGTGCTTTACAAGGTTGAACCAGGATTAAACCATTGTGGGACTGCAACAAGGTGAATACAAACAGAACATTAAAATAATACAAAAACAAAATGGAATAAAATACCCAACAATAATATAAGACAAAAACAACAACTAATAATACAACAGAGTATACAGGAAATAAAACTGTGTGCCAACATTAATAAAAAGCTTTTTTTAAAGATATGTTTTGAGAAGTGATTTAAAAGATGTCACAGATTTTTCAGGCAGGAAGTTCCAGAGCTGAGGGGCCCTGCCTGCAAAAGCACTGTGCCTGAACGTAGGAACAGCCAGCAGAGTCCTGCCTGAGGACCTGAGGCTGCACTCTGGCTCACAGGGGACCAGCAATTCAGCAGTTTAGGGAAGTAAACTATGAACCTTTAAAGGTGATCAGTAAAGTCTAAATCTTACTGGTAACCAGTGAAGATGGGCTAAAACAGGGCAAAGTACTGTGTCCTTTATGGAAGTATGAATTTGAAGGTGAGCATGGTTTGTGTCTCTTCACAGACCTGCAATTAACATAGGTGTTTATAAAGTGTAACTATGATCTTTCCCTGAGTGTTTTACATACCTAACTTTAGCTGTAGTTTATTTACCATAAGCACAATTTTCCAAAACCCATAAATGATAAAGAAAAGCTGCAAATCCTCACAATGAAGAAGTTGGAACTAGCAAATGTTTGACAGTTTTGCTTTAAAAATGATAAAATGATTAATCGATGATAAAAATAGCTAACTAAGGGGCCACAGACAAAGTAAGAGCTAGGACAATGGAGAATCCGCACACATGGCAGTCTCTATTTGATTGCCAGAGGAGGTCTGGTTATACTAAGCCATTTGTCTCTTCCTACACACAGGCCAGACTAATCGCACAGCAAGTCTCCATGTCCTCTCAGCCCCTAAGTGTTCTCCACTCCTGCCCTCCCTCTCTTCACCCAGAACCTCCAGCACAATTCCCCACCAAGGATTGTTTTACGCTTAATTTTGTTAGAGTTAATGAGATTTCACTAATTAAATCTCCTCCTGGTTGGAGACCCCCCTTTTACATTGCCCCCCTCCCACTTACAATCACTCCAGCCCGTGGAGTGATTGCTTGTAGAGCTATTTTAGACAAATAAACTTTTTCATGAAGAACAGGGACAGTGGGTTGCATAGAGACAGACCTGTGTTACTCTGTGGATTTCCAATTTCGCGCCAAGATGCTCTGCTGCACATGTGATAGCCGATAGGTTTTCAAATCTGATTTGGTGTATAAGGGCAGGAAATAGTTGTCGAGTACATCAAAATGTTTATGCGAAGATGAGGTGCTGCAGAGTATGTCCTTAGATGCTAGTAAGCAGAGTTCTTTATAACACTGTTATAAAGATTCTGAGATTTTATGGTTGAAGAATATTTTGTTGATCAGCTTGAACTCAAGAGACTCTTGGAAATGCAGAATATCCTTTATAACAATATCCTCATACTGTATATTCTTTCACGGCTGTTAACCAGTCATATATTGTGGCACAATGGCCAAAGCTTAAAAGCAAATCCAAGTGACAGGACTTCACTGACAAAACACATACATGTCCCTAATAATAATCCCTGCTTTAGCTGTGTGGCAGCGCTAAAAGGGAAGTGCTGAAGGGTGGGACCATCTCAGTTCAAGCAGTTGAGGCCTTGGAGGTCATTGTTGACAGCCGTCGCTTGCCCTGCTATTATGTACGACCCTCTGGGACTCTCACACTGACTATTGTGGGATCCAACCTCCCATTTCCCGTGTGAGCCCTGGACACCCGGTGCCAGCTCCGGCGTTCGGTTCTTCAGCCAAAAAGTCCATTACACCCCTCACACCCCTCTCCCTCTCATGCCTCTGTGGCTATTGTAGCTCAGCTCCTCCATCCCTTGCTTTATTTAGGCACACACACACATGCAGCATCCAGCCTCAGTCGCCCCTCTGCAGTGGCCCACGGGTGGGCAGTGGGCAGCGTGCCCGTTTCAGATGGAAGTGCTTCCTTGAAGCCGGTGCTGATCGGGTTTCTGCCACCTGTCATTCAGCTTAGGAGGCACGAAAGGGGTGGAGTGGGAGAGGGGTTAACAGTAGAGAGATGCCATGGCAATCTGGCACCAAGCCTGCAGCCTGCTGTTGTTTCAGTATGGCCTCCCAGACTTCTCAAGTGGTCCTTTTAGTTCATGCAGTGGTGAGTTCCCTGTTTAATCTAATAAAAAAATCTGATCTAATCTGATTTCACACATTGTTATATTATTTATTCCAAAATGTACTAAACATTATATTATATAATTCACATAACATGGAATAGCATATCGAAGACAAAACATTAAGTGTTGCTGAGTGCACTTCATGACCTCGCAGGTCAAACCCTAAGTACCCAAAGTATTATTATTAAATAGTATTCCTTAAACAAGTGAATACATGTAGGTGGCCTACATTTATTAACGTGGTCTGTTACATTGGATTTTCCCTACAAATGAAAGTCAAAAGTCTCAGGTTTTCTTAACCTTTATTTGAATTGGGTTGTATCTGATTACATAGTTTCATATTGACTCTATGAAGTACTCAGAGAGCATATATCCCTGAAAAAGTAGAACGTTTTTAACTGCATCTTGATCTGTACACATACACATAGTGATGGATAATCATTTTTAGACAATACATTAATCATGGGATGTACAACAATCAGCGCTGATTTTGACCGTTTTGATTTAATGTTGTTGTAGCGCCACCTGCCATTAAATGTTGCATCGTAGCAGTTTATTTCAAATAGTCCATGCCCACTTACTATCTTACTGTACTTTATTGTATTTACAATTTTACTGTAAGTAATAAGAAAAAGGTGGTTGCATATTAAAATAAAAGAAAATATTGGGTCAAAATTGGACAGCAGGAAAAACCCAGTTGAGCAGGAGAGAGTGTTGTGAATATGGGTACATGCAAAAAGTTAGCAAAAACGTTACGAAACCCCCAAAATACACATGTAGGTGCACCAAAAGCAATCAGTGCTTCTTTGGCACCACCTATATTTCCACCAAATATATTAAAAATCTATCAAATCTATTATTTACTGAGATTAAAGAATCTGCTTTCTAACTTTTATCGTGATATCCTGCTAACTAACACATAACAGACCAAAAACACAACCTCCTTGACGGGGGTAACAAAATAATATAACCTCCTGTAATTCATCACAGGACTTCATCTCACAAACCCAGCATGTTGTCACAGATTGGATGCTAGTGGAAAGCTGGCAGTAAAGAGTTTAGGGCCCCATTTAGCCTTGCTCATGGAGATACATTCATTTGCAGTTTTTAGAGTAGTTAGAGTAGCAGGTTTCCTTAGTTGTGATTTTAGTCCTGCCTAGCTTATATGAGATTTTAGTTAAATCAAGATGTCTGGAAGTGCATATTAATCATAAGTACTTCATAACTTTGAGAATTGAGCTAGAAGTAGTTGTTGCTAATAAACACATGTTGAAAAATGCTGTATCTAGTTTAGGCACAGCATATGAAATCGTATAGGCAGCCATTTTAAGTTCCACACGTGGCAGAAGCTGAACCCAATGTGGAACCATCATAGATAAACATCACACCATCTTCAGCAAATAATTTGTCAGATTTTAATGCCTGCAATCTGGCCTTGGGTTAGGGCAGGGGTCGGCAACCCGCGGCTCCGGAGCCGCATGCGGCTCTTTCATCCTTATACTGCGGCTCCGCTTGGTTTAGGAAAATAAATTATAATAATTTAAGTATTTAATTGAAGTGTATTTTATTTGTGTTAGTTCTTTTTTTAAATTGTTGTTCTAAATTGGAAGATTATTGTGATCTTGAAATATT